>JAINUG010000107.1:2455132-2467632 GCA_029706075.1 Aldrovandia affinis | reverse complement strand
ACACGGCCAAATAGTCACGACAGAAGCGACCCAGGTTACGGTAAGCACTTTGGCCAAAAGGATAACAGAAGAGAACTGACTGGGACGTGAACCTGCAATCCCCAAGTAATATTCAGCAGGTTTCATTGCTGGCTTGAAGTAGCGTGAGGACCGGAAGACAGAGTTATTGTTATAATCATCATAACATTCCTGCTGTTATTCTTAGCATACTTTTTATTGCATCGAATGAAAACTTTTCTCCTTTTGAATTTGATCTGTCAAGAGTTTTCGTTTGAGCATCCACGAGATATTAACTGTGCAATAATCTTTGGGTTTTGAGCACTTTTTTCTATCACTTTTGCTTTTGGCACTTCCGTCCTACATCGTGCCCCCCCCAAAAAAGCTAGTGAAATGTATAAACGAGAAAATAAGAGAAATAAAAATCAGGGAAAGAGAGAGCGAAAGAGAGAGAGAGAAAGAAGAAAAGAAATAGAAAGAAAGAGGGGAGCAGAGAGAGATGAGAAAAATAAAAGATGCAGAGAAATATACAGAGGGGGAGAGAGAGAGAGAGATTGAATGAGAGAGAAGGAGAGATAGAAAGAGGGTAATCACTGTAGATAAAGAGCAGCACAGGCCCTTGTTGTTTCATTAGACTCAAGTGCTGGATAACAGGGTGAGTAAATCAGCGCGCCTCTCCGCCTCTCTCCGCTCCTGGGCTCCATTATGGGCAGACACGGGCGCTGGATTAAAAAACGCACAAGCGCTTCTTCATTTAAATGGAATTCTAAATCAGTCGGGAGGAGAGTGAGAGAAAGGGAGAGTGTGCACGCGGGGGGTTGTGGGGGCCCGATTCCAGGCGGGAGACAGGATCCTGAGAGGCCTCCTCCTGACCAGGGGAGCTGTCCATATGCCTTGGTGCTGAAGACCAGGAGCTGTCCGCCACCTCGCTCTAACAGGTGGTGCTGAACGGCTGACTGCGGCCCTGCCACACAAAGTCAGCGTGCTGATTCACAGACAGTGCACGGTACACCAGGCTGTCTCCTCTCTGCAGAGTTGAACTGCAAAAGCTGAGCCACTGAAGTGACCAGGAGAGATGGGCTGCCCTACATCAACTTTCCAAACTGTGCACATGTATGTGCATGTATGCATGTACGCATGTATTTAATGTGGCAATGGCCGTGTGTTAAAGAGAGAGAAAATATTAAGTTGGAGTGGAATCTATTTCTTCACATAGCCCGTGAAATTACCATATTAACTATGTCTTTAATTCAGTGGAAACAGCAGTATGAAGGCTACTCGTTTGCTGCATCTTTTAAAAAGAAAATGAAAAACAAATGAAGCCATTCTTCCACACACCAGCAGTTAAAGACTGTACATTAGTGGTGTAGAGCCCACAGAGGAGGTGAAAGTTAAACAGTTAAAGACTGTACATTAGTGGTGTAGAGCCCACAGAGGAGGTGAAAGTTAAACTAGTGTGCTGGTCAGCAGAGCTCTGCCTCCTCTCTTTCTTCAGCTTGGGGGGGGTCTCAAAAGTTGGTGAGGAGCGTAACAAAGGGCAGCGTGCGCTAAATTTTTCTCAAATTTTCTGTTTTGAAAAGTGTGTGTGAGTGTGAATAAATTTATTTATGTGAATGTGTGGTGTGTGTGTGTGTGTGTGTGTGTGGAAAATAACATTATCCATGATTAGTGTTTGTGGGTGCATGTGTGCATTTGTGTGTGTGTTTGTGTGTGTGTGTGTGCCGTCCGTATGTGTATGTGGGTTTGTGTGTATGTGTATGGGTGTGTGTGTCCATACTTGTATGTGTGTGTTTTTCCGTATGTGTGTGTGTGCGCGCGTGTGTGTGCATATGCATGTGTGTGTATGTGTATGGGTGTGTATGCATGTCTGCGTGTGTGTGTATATGTGTGTATGTACATGTGTGTGTGTATATATGTGTGTATGTAAATCTGTGTGTATATGTGTGTGTGTATGTACATGTGTGTGTGTGTGTGTGTGTGTGATATGTGTGTGTATGTACATGTGTGTGTGTGTGTGTGTGTGTGTGTGTATATGTGTGTGTATGTACATGTGTGTGTGTGTATATGTGTGTGTATGTACATGTGTGTGTGTGTGTGTGTATGTACATGTGTGTGTGTGTGTGTGTATATGTGTGTGTATATGTGTGTGTATGTACATGTGTGTGTGTGTGTGTGTGTATGCGTGCCTGTGAACAGTAAGTCTGTCCCTACATACAGTATGTGAGTCTGCAGTAATGTGTATATGTGTGTGTATGTACATGTGTGTGTGTGTATATGTGTGTGTATGCGTGCCTGTGAGCAGTAACTCTGTCCCTATATACGGTATGTGAGGCTGCAGTAATGTGTATATGTGTGTATATGTACATGTGTGTGTGTATGTACATGTGTGTGTGTGTGTGTGTGTGTGTGTGTGTGTATGTGTGTATATGTGTATATGTGTGTGTATGCGTGCCTGTGAACAGTAACTCTGTCCCTATATGTACGGTATGTGAGGCTGCAGTAATGGCCCAGGGAGAGCCTCTCTCTCCACAGACACTCCCCTGATTGCAGGACGAGGGGGCCATAGTTCGCGTACACAGAGGCGGAGCCGCAGTAATTCCAAACGCATTACCACGCTTGTACAGGAAAGCAGGAGCCAGGGGTCTAGTGAGGGGGAAGGGGGGTGTCAGCTTGGAGAAAAGGCACTCATTCTCTGCTGCCCCTCCTCCCCACCTTCTCCACCCTCTGCTGTTCAAAGCACAGGCCTGACTGTCAATTGCATTTAGCCACTTAATTCTGTTATCCTGGCTCAGGCTACGTTTAGAGGCAGAGTGATTGTATTTTCATCAAGTGGTCCCCAGAGAGCGATGGAAAGAGGGAGGGGAAAATGAGATGCTGAGAGAGAGAGAGAGAGAGAGAGGGGAGGGAGAGAGAGAAGAAAAAGAGGACACAGGAAAAAGTAGAGACAATTAAGTTAAGAAAGAAAAAAGTTTAATCATCCATTCTCCTTTGACCTTAGACACAAGCTCCTATGAAAAATACAATGAAACAGGGGAAACCTTTTCCCCTTAACCCAGAAGGGCCAGACTAGGCCTTCCAAATACAGAGACCTTATTCCGCTGAGGCAGGACAAATCACTGCCCGGCACTCTAGCAGCCTCTGCCCATTATTGTATGTAAATAGTTATTAACATAATAACGTAATTTTCTATTTGCATTACACTGAGAAGAAATGCAGAGAAATGCAGTTTGTACCAGCATTCACCACTCAGCTCCGCAGCGACACTGGTAGGATGAAAAAAAGAACATTCGTCCTGTGAAGAGACCTCCGTCATGTATGTGTAAATCTGACAGGGGGGGCGGGCACATCAAAGGCCTTCCTTTCAAGAGGCGACATTAAACAAGGCTTTAATGTTCCAGGCGACACAAAAACCATGTTCTCTCCCTCTCTCGCTCTCTCTCTGTCACTCCTCTGCGATACACAGCTCTCAGAAAGCCCACAGTCATGCTTCCTACGTCTTTCTGATCTTTATTCAATGGGGGGGTGGAGAGGTGGGCGCTTTTTCCACCGGCCAATCACCGCCAGCCAATTACCTCGGCAGGTCATGCACACATGTGAGTAGCGGATGTCTTTTTGTGCCCCCACAGCCTCCGCCCCATCCCACCAATATCTCTAAAATGCTCCCATCGTCCAAAAATATTTTTTGTATTCAAGTGGGGTGCAAAGAAAAGGAAATATATTCCGATGAAGGCTGACGGCAGGGGTTGGGGGTGTGGGCGGTGTGGGGGGGGGGTTGTGATATGGTCCCAAATTGACCTTACAGGACTTGCATTGTACACACAAACCCTGCGATCCATTTCAATAGGGCAGCGCGTGGGACACTGAATATGCATTGCTGTATGGACCCAGGCCAGAATGCTTCCTGATGTCACAGAGCCCTCAGGGTAATTGACGTGGATTCCTGCGCTTGGAAGAGTCGAGCGTTTTAGAAGAAGCGTTTTTTTCTTCCCTTTTTTTTAGGAAGAAAAGACATTTCTCTACAAGGGAGATGAGCGTGACTAGGCCTAACTGACAGCTGCCAATAATGCTTGAGGCGGAGCCTGCAGATTATCCAAACGCACGGTGACGGGCAGTGCTTCTCAGTCAGGACCGTGGACAGACAGGAAGGCAAACACAGCCGCTTCCCTGCCATGGGCAGCTGCTCGCGCCGCTGAATAACAAGTGCACAGGAGCGCCTGCGCTCAGCGAGAGGTGGCTGAGAACCTTTTCAACAATGCTACACCTTAGGGGACGAAAAATTACTTTTGCGGTGGACCATAGAATAGAGTAACAGCACAGTGTAATATATTATGGAATAGTATAACACCGTGCGTTATGTTGGATCTCGTTATATGATGTGGTGTAGTATGGTATAGCGCTGTGGACTACAAAATGCTGGTAAGTGCCAAAATAAAGGAAGCACTTGAGTAAATTAGGGATCCCTTAAACAGGTGCAGTACCGTGAGTGCCTGTCGGGGGGGGGTAGGGCTGGTACCGACGGATGGGCCCAGCTGTCCCTTTTCCAATGACCCCCCGGAACTCTCCTAGCCTGGGCCAGGGCTGTTTGAGTGTCACCCCTGGGTCAGGTATTACGTGCAAAAAGTGTTGCCTTTGTTTTGGCAGTCATCTGTAGTATAGTGTAATATGATAATGTATAGTATAAAATATTGCAGTATAGTAAAGAATCATACAATATATAGAAGCCAAACCACTTGCTACTGAGCAAAAGAAAATCGCTCATCATCACACCCACCCCTCCGTACTGCTACACCAAAAGTTTAGCCTGAGGAGTCATTTACCAGTGGCTCTGAATACATTAAAGTCAGAATGAACGAAACAGAGGACCATGTTTTATGAACGCTCTTTATTTGCACAGTATTGAAGCCCTTACTCTTTTATTACCTCATTAGATCTGCTTTTAATTAATCCTTTGCTCTGTTTGGGCGCTAATGTACTCTGGGCATTGTAATGAGCGTGCCCTCTTTTCTCGTTTATCTGTGGGAGGAAGTGGGAGGAGCCTTGGTGGAGCATGAGAGAGAAACAGCCAACCGAGAGCGCTTAGAGAAAAATCGCATGTCTTACACGTGAATCACATGGGAAATGTCCCAAAAACATGTGTAGTCACGTGTCAGTACCCGTGAAGTAAATGGGATGAAATGTGATCACATGATATGCATGTGACACTAAGTGGTATACGTGTGGATATGTGTGGTATACATGTGAGTCACACGTGAAAAGTCCAAAAATACATGGAATTCATGCATTTTTCCCCATAAGGGAGTGTACAAACTATCCTGTCTGAAAAAGTGACATTTATCTTCAGGGGCTTACAGAAATGAGGGTGTTCAAGCTTGGGATGATGCCACTGGAATTTGATCAATTAATCAATAAGTGTTGTGATGCTTGTAATGTAAGACAACAATTTCATTATTCTACCTATTTAAGAAATGAGAATGACACTCATAAAATCATCAAACTCACATAGAGTGTAAAACGTTATAGAACAATAGTAGAACATTATGGAACCTACACAAAGCAGGTCTTCTATGTGTTATTATTCAAAAGGAAGGCCTACAGCATTTTGCTTTTTTTTATTGATATCTGACATCGTGTGGCCCTGTTTCCCATGCTCGGGCTCTGGAGACTGACAGGAAGTGGCTCACCTCGGTCTCCAGAAAGCGACGCAGGGCCCTCTTCTTTTTGATGCTCTTACGGCGGAGGTAGACGGCCACGCTCAGCGCTACAATGACCACCACGAACAGTCCCCCGATCACTCCTGCGGCAATGAGGGGAGTCCTGCCAAGAAGCAGAGAGAGAGGGAGAGGGAGAGAGAGAGAGAATGAGAAAGTATTCCCACGGGTAACCCTCCTTCGGCACACTGTAAAGTACATACAGACATAAGAGATTGCTAGTGAGACAAAAAAAAAGAAGCAAGACACGTACAGAGAGAATAAAGTAGGGATACAAGAAAGAGTGAAAAAAACTATATTTTGAGGCACAGTCAATAGACCTCGGTGGTGAAGTGGACCCAGAATCGAACTGGTGCTATCTTATACAATACTTGATATGGCTTCATAGTGAATAAAAAGCAAAATTATTTTCAGCTCAAATCAAGGGCACTAAGATCTTTGTTGTCTCCTTTCAAAATGGGAGGATTTCATTGCCTGTGCGTTCGCCGCACTTCCATTGGCCACACGCGGTTTAAGAAGACACTTTTGAATTAAAATGTGGCGTGGAGTGTTCCTGCCCTGTTGTAGGTGGTACTTCTCGCTGTATTCACAGCGTTCTCCTTCCTCCGTGTCTGCCAGATCCGCTCTCGGGCGCTATTTTCTCCCGTTAATAATTCCCGAGACGGATTTGGCCGCTGCTGAGCTACAACACTTGAGTGCTGCATTTTAAATCAGGGAAATGGCATAAGGCAAATGACTACATCGCGTAAGCGCGAGGCAGTGCCATTAAATGTGCTAACGCTTAGCTCATTTCATTTGGGGTAATGCAGGGAATTATACAAATTGGGTCTGTTATACCACGTGCTTCTTTTCCTAGAGAGCCCGCTAATTACGTTGGGCATAAAGGGGTCAGTGGGAGAGATGGGTGGGGATCTTGCCAACATTGTCACGGGTTCTTACAAGTGTTATACATTGCCCAGGAATATAGTGAAGCTTCCTACATACATTTGTACAGGGCTAGACCTATATTTTTCTATATTGTATATGTGACAAAATCAATCAGTAGATACAATTGTGAGACAGCATAGATCTTGCTCTGCAAATGAAGTGATTCTCCCAACATCATTTGGGAAAACAAGTCAGGGAAGAGATACGATAATGCATATATAGCTCCAGTTAGATTCTATTTTACAAATTTACAGAGTTAGTTGTAATGCGTCTCATGCCATGTGCACGTAGTTGACGTATTAAGCTATTTATATGGCAATAAAAGCATCAATATTTTGGTAAATGTTTGAGAAAATTGAGAGTGATCTGTTATTTCTTTTCCCCACTGCCTCATTTTCCCAGACTGCACTGTTTGGTTTTTGTATTGCTGCAGGAAAGAGAGAATTAAATGCATTATGGGAGATTTTAGTTTCAGTAAGCAGCAAAGAAGAAGTATTTTCATTAAGTTTAGCTTGAATAATTATTATTTTGGTTTAATATTCACCTTTATGCTTCGGTGACAACAAAGAGCTTGGTATTGTGAATGCCACCTCTGGTTCCGTACCCCGTTCGGTTGACCCATCAGAGGCTCTTATCTCTGAGGTTCTACTGCACTTCATTCCGTGGACTTTTCTGCACGACTGCCTCACCTCTCCCTCACTTCTTGTTCAGGGAGATTTGGATTTATGAAGTCAAACTTTGCCTTCAGAAAGTGCTTCGTTTCAGAAAATTGAAAAGCGACATGATAAAAGGCTACTCTCTTAAACCTTTAAACCTAGGGAGCGTGCCATTATTTATCTGTCCGATATGGCCGCGGTAGCCCTTAAAGACGAAGCTGGTGGGGCTCGGCGTGCCAGATGAAAATAAAGGGGGGCGAAAGGGAGACGTAAAAGACGGGCGAGGGAGCATCCCCTTCGCGTCCCTGTGACACAGGGCTAGATTAGCCCGCTCCCAGCGGAGTATCTCTCAGGTTAATAAAGTATTGATCCACAGGCCAGCGTGCAGGCATCCCTCCGGGCCCTGCGCGGGGCTGTTCCGCTGCCCTCTCACTGCATTATCTCCCAATCACTCTCGCCCCTCGCTGCGTTCATTTACCTACAATGGAGAGGGGGCGACGCGCCCCACTCACGTCGATAACGTGGTCACTCCTCCGCCTCGGGCTACGCTACTCAAGGCCAATCTGTTTCCCACACTCCCAGGGAGCGATGAGGAGAGGGGGGAGGGATGGGCAGACATTAAATCAACTGCAGAATTGGGGTGGAACTTTCACTACTGGAGCAAAAATGGATAGATACATAAGCAAGACATGCATTGTCCTATGTGCCAATCCCGTCATCAGTTTATTTTTTTGTAATTATTTTTGACAATAATAACCTAGCATGAATAGATGCTTTTAGTGGGGAAAAAAATAGAACATTACAGTATAGCAATAATATCAGTGCTTATCACTGAATAAATACTCGTTACCGAAGATCAATGGGTTCCATTCACGGAGTTCTCTGGATTTTCCCCAAGGTAAACTTTATTCTTTTCAATCTTTATTTTTATTCCAGGGAGGGAATGAAATGTTTGTACATTTCAAGTGCTTTCTTTTATCTTGCATCTCTCAGACGCATGGTAATATATTTTACGTATGAATTTTTTTTTTGTCAGTCAACTCAAGAAACATATTTACATGTGCATTACATTGTTGTATGTTGGTTGCTATGAAACTAGGAAAACTGGCCTTGAAATTGCTTCAACATATTACAGGCGTCGTATTTATCTTCATCCAATGTTTTTTTCCAATGTAATTGTTTTTTGCTTTTTCAATCCACAAAATGTGCAAAGACATCCAACATATTCACATGTATAAGCAACAAACAACACTTCTGAAGTTGCTGTTGAGTCATACAGTAATGAATAAAGCAAAATGTTATTTCACAGTGGACAGTTTGTTTGTTTTTGCAAGTTTGGTTTTACAATGACTACAAGTCAACTGATGCAAAACTTTCAAATTAGTGGTAAATACTGGCACTTTTGGCAACCATAGGTGGCAGCACTGTGCCCGGTCGGCTTGCTTGTGTTCGTAAACAACAGAGCCTTAGAAGAAGACAGCGGCCTCCCGGGTGGTCTAGCGGTTACAACATTCACCGGCCAGACCAGTTTCGGCTCTGGCCAGGAGTGCCACTAGGGGCTGGCGCCCCGGGGTGGGGGGGGACGACGGCCGATGTCCGCCACAGGGTGGGGGGGGGGGGCAGGCGATGCAAGTTCGCTGTGTAAAGGAGTGGCCCTGTGCACGCATACCAGAGTTACGGTGATGTCTTGGTGGGCTCAGGACTACGGCAGCAAACTCATACGATATATGAGGGACTGGGATAATTGACATGAAAAATGAGGGTATAATTGGATACTAAAAATGGGGAGAAAAACGGGGAGAAAAGAGAAGAGAAAATAGGAAAAAAGAAGGAAAAGACAGCAATTTGTGAACGTACAGTCGGATTGAGTTGATTTAAAACTTCATTATGGACCCTTTGGAAATTTTGGGATGGCGCTTTTTACATGGATTCATTATGAATTATGGACATACCATCAAAGTTGGGAAAAGTTTCCACTAAACAGGTAAACCGACAACTTGCCGCATTGTTTCACGAATAATAATAATACATTTGATTTGGAATGCACTTTTCATTATAAGTGCTAGATATACAATATGACTGCTTATACTCTGTGACTAAGAGACTCAGAATAGAGCAATTAATTACCTAAACGGGGCTATCCTGAACAGCGATACTGCGCTGTTGTGAGGTAGTGTGTTGAAAGGGCTTTTTGCTCAAACCCAGTGTATTTATTGGGCTCCACCGCAGCCCGCCTTTCCGCCTAATTATATTCGCTCATCTGCTAACCACTTCAATTTCCAATCCGAGTCTGATAGTCCTAATCAATTGAACCCAACCACCCTGGGGAACGTTGTACATGGCTATAAATCACCACACGGTACACGTTATTGTATTTCTAAATGGCTCGCGCACGGTTATTCTTATACGTTCAGATGTTGGCTGTTGCAGTGTCCAGTTTTGTTTTCGCGTGGTTCACCCAGCCCTCCGTCCTACTGATCATTCATTAATTCGCGCCATGTCGTTTGCGCTCGAGCGTTCATTGCGCTCGAGCCCCAGCCCCGAACGTCTCCCCCAGGTTCAAGGGTTTTTACTCGTAAATCCTCTTAGTTCGAAAATAGTTTGCAGCACTCTGTTCCCTTCCCAAGAGATCAAGGCAAACCCTTCCAGTTTATCGACTGAAGCAAAGAACTTCACAGCTTGTCATTAATCATCAGCCTCTGTTCGCCGGTTTTCTTATTTGCCTTGCTTTTGGCTTTCCTGCACCTCGCGCCAACGCTAAACGCATCAGACACAATAGGGGTTTCTCACAAAAACAAATGAGGGGACTGCGTGATGAAATGGACAATAATGTACTCAGCCAAGACGTGCTCTGACACTGCCTGTGCCATGTTCTGTTTGGAATGCGTTACAGAACACTGACTCTGTGAGAGCACGGTTTGAAGATGTGACTGAGTAGAGATTAATGCATACGCTTGTGTGTGTACAGATGTATGCACACACTCTGACGTGCATACTCTTGGGCATATTATGGCGTGAGGAGGAGTTTGTGGGTGTGTTTGTGGCTGCATGCTCTCACACAGTAAAACCTGCAATCTGAAACACAGATGAATGAAACTTTTTGCCGCCGTTCACACCATCAATCCCACATTCCTGGTGATGTGCTTGCAATGTACAGAGTGACAGAGCCTGGTTTATGAGTGAAATTAAATGATGAGGGAGGGGGAAAACACAAAAATAGAAACTGCACATACATAAATAATGGCGAAAGGGAGAGATGCCCGGAGGGGCAGGAAGAGAGGGGTGGACATAATTAACTCC
Organism: Aldrovandia affinis; assembly: GCA_029706075.1. Taxonomy (NCBI): domain Eukaryota; kingdom Metazoa; phylum Chordata; class Actinopteri; order Notacanthiformes; family Halosauridae; genus Aldrovandia; species Aldrovandia affinis. The sequence continues at coordinate 2,457,044 of JAINUG010000107.1, read as the reverse complement.
CCTCATCATCTCCGTGGTAACCTTTCAGATCCCCTGCGGTGCCGACAGCCCCACAAACACACAGACATGTACGCACACACGCATATGCAGACATATTCACATTCACACACACTGTCACGCACACACCGGATATGTCTGTTGTCACCGCTGGGCACGGGCACAAAGGGCATAGAGCCAGGGTAACACCTCCATGCAGTGCCAGTGACAAGAGGTCCATCCAGATTGGTGTGATTACAGACAGGGAAAATGCCATATGTGGCTGTGGGATCCCATGCCAGTGATAACGCTCCCACTGGCACAGGGACTGCTCTGTGTTTTGCGGGCACAGATTACACCAGAAACCCGCTGGCCCAACACACAGGTGTTACTCGGAAGCACATCCAGCCAACATTGTCTTATCAGCTGTAGAAAAAAGCTGGATGTTGAGATGCCTCCCTTTGTCATAGGGAGATACAGACTGCTGTCTACGGTGACATAAGGATTACAGGCTTGCAACCATCTGATTAAGTTATTCTCATTCTGGAGGCTGTTAGCCCTCTGCTCAACCATCTGATTAAATTTTAAAGGCACGGAAAATGGGACAGGCACGGGTGACCCTGACAGGTCACATTTAAAATTCCACTTCAGGATTTCCAGCAGTGTCACTGGCCCCTAGTGCTTTTCACTTGGCTGGCTGTTAGAGGAATCACACCACCCGTGACCCTGGCCCTTTCTGAGCAGAGAGAGGGAGAGGGCATGATTCGAGAGAGAGAGAGAGAGAGAGAGAGAGAGAGAGAGAGAGAGAGAGAGATCGTATCTCTGTATATTTATAAGTATGCGTGTTTGTCTTTTGTGTATGTATGTGTGTGTGTGTGTGTGTGTGTGTGTGTGTGGAATTTTATACTAGTATGTCTCTCGCTATCCTGTAAAAATGACTTTTCCATTTTGTTCACCACTGTGAGGGAACAAACTGGCTTCAAACAGATCAGAAATTATTTTATTTTTTCTACACTTTATGTAACTTCCTCCTGCCGAGGAACAGAAATTGGGGGAGGGCACAGGGCATGATGAGGTGTGCTGCCATATACTAACCAGACCTGAGGGAAAAAGTGTGCTGCTGTATGAACACACAAGGCCCCACGGGAATATACTGCCTGCTACAGCCAATCGACTGCCTAGGAGGAGGAGGGAGGTGGAAGGTGGAAGAAAGAGATTACGATTGGTAAAGAGTACCTGTCCATCATCCCCACGCAATCTTGTGTCCGAGGTCCAATGCACCTGGGAAGAAGAGAAGAGTACATTAACTCCTTCAACCGAGATGGACAAAGGGACTCTCATGCCTTGTCAACCTCAGCAGCCAAGTTCTAACAGCGAAAACAAGAAGCGAAAAGAAAAACAGAAACTGGGAAGGGATTCAAACAATCAACAGAGAGATTGTTATAGATATCGCTGAAATATAACCTGCCAGAACGAGAGCCAGTTTTAGAAATACCTCTGAAAGCTGAACTGGCCGTTCAGTTGTGCAATGCATTCTTAATAAAAACAACACGGGGCCCTGCCACGTGTGAGAGTCTCTCTCCTGTACCCAGAGAGTGCAGGGGAGAGAGACGGCCACTAGGGGGCAGAGTGAGTTACGCAGTGCACGATGGAGCCGAGGCTGGAATCCCTCTCGGCTGGGCCTCCCCGCCCGGACGTGCGGCTCTTGACCCGCGTGCGCACCGCTGGCGGCGTCGTCGCTAATCAGCAGGTCATCAGAACCACGCGGACCGCCTTCTCCACGTGGTCTGCTACCTGCACGCGGATCTGGCCCCTTCCCTCGCTCGGCGGTGACACAGGCCCAGGGCTCTGTGGGCTGACCGCCTTCCTGGCCAGACGCTCTCTGTCACCGAAGCGCTGCCTGGCGGGGACGCGCTGATTTATTCGCCCGCACGGA
>JAINUG010000107.1:2415132-2450132 GCA_029706075.1 Aldrovandia affinis | reverse complement strand
TTCTGATTTATGAACACTGCTATTGGTCACAACCTGATGAGTCATCAGCAGTGTTTGCTGACCCCCACCACCCTCCGCAGTCTGTGACTATATAAAAGAGGGCAGGGTGCCATTTTGGCTCTACTGGCAGGACAATGTACAAGCCAAAATGTCAACCGGAACCCTGTGATAAGTCCTAAAGCACTGCCTGTATATACACTGTCGCAATCCTCACAGAGCCCCTCAGACTCTGTTCCAGTCTTTTTCTGACGAGAGCACACCAACAAGTTCTCGGCGGTCAGCCAAGCGCATCAAAACATAGCCGGGGCTGATCTGCCTCAATAACAATGAGCTATTTTCCCCCTGAAACCTGAGCCCTGCGGTTTGCTCTCTCCGGCCTATCACGGGGAGGCAGCGCTTGCAGGGATGCGGGAGCCGATGGGAGTGGCGCACAGATCAAGATCTCGCCGCTTCTGACAGATCCCCTGTGCCTACCACATCCCCTTCTCCGCTTTACCCTCCCGGACCGGGGGGAATGCTCGAGATCGCACGCCGGTGCCAGATAACGACGGATACGCTCCCTTTGTGCGCTGTGTCGACGGCCGGCTCGTGTGCGAACCCGCTCGCTGGAGGCGAGGAGATGCGGAGGTTGATATGAAGCCCGCAGGTAGGGCTCCGGTTTCGTCTGCGAGCGCTAACCCTCACCTAGCCCGGAAGTGCCTGGGGGAGAGTGGGGAGTATCAGAGCGCACGGCTCCTGTGTTGTCTGCCTCTCCTTTAACAAGGGCTGCTGGAGCCGATACACAATGAGAAAGAGACACCCATATACGCCATGACTGGCAAGAATACAAAGTGACATGGAAGTTGGAAGACTCTACAAATGGCATCAGGGGCTTCGGCAGGGACTGCTCAGCCTGTCTGTTCTTGTGAATTATGTGGCTTTTGTGAGACTAAGGAAGAAGAAGAATGGGGCATGAAAAACACAGTTTTACTTTGGGTAACCGCAGTCACAGCATTTTCTACTAGTGTATCACTACTGCGACGAGAACAGTGGCGCGTAACTGTTAACAAACCGGTGAGTGTCTCCTGCAGAACGACGCTTGAGATTAAACTTAATCTCCCATTCTGCCAGGTCTGTTGCACGTACGAAGTGTGCCCAATTATAACACTGCATTTAAAAGCCAGCTGTGTCACGTGCGACATCGTAACATGCTAAATGCCTTTATCGCCCCGATTTGCATGATGCTGCCTTGCTGTTTAACAAATCAAAACGGTGACTTGATGTGCATTTTCTAACCTCAAATCCCAGCATTGCCCAATTAATATATCGGTTTATAAATTCCTGTTTTAAAATTGGTGGGAAAGCAGAAAAATTCCCTCCCTTTCCCTTTCACAGACACGGATCATAAGATCACAGAGAGTCAAGCCTGATTGCAGAGGTGATTTGTGTTTCAACTGAACATGTTTTGCATCTTTGTAGTGTCACAATGTTCGCAGGGTGTTTGCTACTTTTAAATGAATGCATGACATCACTACATCGGACGTCTAAATTCTGTGTCATTTAAGAAATAACGGAGAAAGAGGAAAAATGATATGCTCTTAAAGGGGCTTGTAGAATTGACCAAGTCTTCAGCTGGGGTACAGTGAATCATACGTATTGAGAGCAGCAATGGGTGGGCCAGGTTCTTACCGGGCCGTGGCAGGTCATCATGTTGTCCTCGGCCCTCTCGCACTGGGCATCGCATTCCAGGCAGATTGAGCCATTAGCAAACTCACGAATGTCCCTGTGAGAGAGAGAGAGAGAGAGAGAGAGAGAGAGAGAGAAAGGAGATACATACTCACTTAAAGCTATCTCTGCCGGTTTTCCTGAATGGGAGTGGATGGGGTGGATGTGCTGGAGTTAATGAAAATCAAATACATTCTACACTTTGAAAAGTAGTGGGAGAGAACTATGGTGGAATTAGTGTACGCCTTTCAATTCCCAGTGAGTGTGGATTAAAATGGAGTTGCGAAGCCGCATGCTAGTGGCAGGTGCCTTATTCTGTACAGTATGAGCCTTATCTGATTAGGGTGGCTACCGAAGCGCTCATTTAATTGTGTCCTGTGTTTGTCCAAAGGCCCACATGACGGATTTCAACTGTTGTTGGCTTTCGTCCAGCATATCTCTACACGACTGTGATGAACCGGGGCAGCGTCTCAACAAACCTCCGGGTTATCACCACTTCAACACCAAAGCCCGAAGCAAAGATGAGTACATGTTGCTTACCTTCAATTCTTCTGTGCAACGCACGCTGGCTTTGCAACAAGTTAGAGGAGTTAGACCTGAGGCTGAACCATTCTGAATCCGATATTGGAATCATAACAGAGACCTGGTTCAAAGATAATGTACTAACAGGGACGTTTGATATTGACGGATTTACAACTTACTCACATCCACGAGTGGGCAAAGAAGGAGGGGTATGGCTATCTATGTCAACAATAAAATCTGTTCTAAACGCCTGGATATTGTAGTCCCCCCTGAACTTGAGTGTTTGTGGTTGCATGTTAGACCACATAGACTGCCCAGATCAGTCAACAGCATTGTTGTCTGTGCAATATACTTTCCACCTGACTACCCACATGCTGAACTACTTTCAATCATTTTAAGGGCCATAGCCTGAACCTGATTGTTAACAACCCCACATGGGAAGTGTTTAAAAAAAAATCACAACTGTGTCCTTTTACACCCTACACAGAGGAGGGCACTAAACCTCACCGTGCTGAAGGTGTCCAGGCCATTAAAAGACTCTAGCATTCGATGCTTTGGACAGTGGATAACATCACTTCAGCGGCGAGAGGTCTACTCCCAGTCAGACCCGAGGGAGAAATCCAGAGCTATGTATGCCATGGACATGTCAGGACATTTTCCCTTCAAAAGTTGCACGCCTACATAATCGTGATAAACCCTGGATTAAAACACCTGAGATTAAAACACTGACAAAACAATGTCAGAGAGCCTTTCACAAACATAAAACTGACAGATGGAGGGACCTCAGGAACAAAGTGCAATTTAAAACCAAATTTGCAAAAATAAACCTTTACAAAGGCAAGATTAAAGCCCTCAAAAATCTAAATATGTCCCAATGGCATAAACACATCTGGCCTGGCCAATCTCTCACAGAGTGAAGCAACCTTCCATATTGATGGCATTGACCCCAATGACCAACAATCAATAGCTAACACAATAAATAAATCACTCTCAACTGTGACCTAGTCCTTAGCCCCTATAGACCTGGCAACCCTACCCTCTTTCCTATCTGCATGCCCAGCACCAACAGTCCAGCCCTGGGAGGTCTATGGGAAACTAACTAAGAGTTGAACTCAACATTCGAAAGGCAGCTGGCCCAGATGGTATCCCACCAGTGGTTCAAACAGGTGGACCACCTCTGCAAAAAAGCCAGCCAGTGCTTATTTCTTCTCTGACGCCTTAAGAATGCTGGCATTCCTCCAGATGGTCTGGGTATGCTGCGCCGGTGTGGCATCCTGGCCTCACCAGAGCGCAATCCAAGTCCATTGAAAAGGTGCAGAGAATGGCTGTACGAATCATCCTGGGTCGGGAGTTCACTTCTTACAGCAAGTCGTGTAGTCACCTTGAGCTCCCACCCCTCTGCTCACGGCGTGATGACCTCACCAGAGCCTGCACCAATTCACTACTCAAATCCCCCCTGTTCCATAAGTGGCTTCCACCTGAGCGATCCGCCATAAGCCACCGCCAGACATGGTCCTCAGCAAAACTGGACTTGGTCCAGTGTAGAATTGAGCACTATTGGTGGAGTGCTATCCCACACATGACCAGACTTTTAAATAAGTGAACACTGTAATGATTGTTGTGTGCTGGTATTTCAGTTTGTCACGTTATTGTGTGTCAGTTAGTGTATTTGATCTCAGTCTATTTTATGGTTTTAATGTTGCTGTTTACGTTTTAGATTATTTAAAAAATAAATGTAGACTATATTATAGATTATACCAGTGTTAAATTCAGCTTGGTAGCTGCCACATGTACATTATGGTATCTTATCTTATTTTGTATAAACAAATAAACCATTTACTACTACTACTACTACCACATAATTTCCATTCATGTTTCACAGGCATGAAGCACAAAACACAGGTACAACCATCTAAGCTAACTGCTCCATTAATGATAAGCTGAGCTAAACAAATTGGCCCACTCGTCTTTGGAGAGTACATTGCATCGATTAGTTAGATTCAGCCAATGGACAAACTCCACATTCCCAACTGTCAACTGCACATAGCCCCCAGAAACAGACCCTTCCCCTCGCGCCGGTAGAATCCACAGCGCGGGTTACACCACCACAGCTGACTGAGAGGCTGTTCTGGTTAAGTGAAGCCCTGAGCCGGGTCAATATTCTAAACAGGCGAGTGAAGGGGCCCATGAATAATTAACAGCGCTATAATTAATTGACAAACACAGCGCCTGCTTGGTCTGCTGGGAGGGCGAGAGCAGTGGTTTCTTTACATTTTCAATAGGGCTGGCTGGGAGAACTTCAATACTTTGGACAAAGAAGAAGGGTGTTGGGGTGGGGGTGGTGCAGAGATATAGACAGCCATCCATTTATATTTGTATTAACGTCAGAGCAATTTTAATAAAGCCACTCCAGGGGTGGATCTAAAGAGGTATATTGCACATGGCAGCAGGGAATGGATCCATTTCCAAAAACTGTCTGTCAGGAACTGAGGAATGAGGAACAGAGGGCAGATTTTTCAGCTGTGACCCCTCCGTGTGAGGGAAGGTGCTCTGTGCTACAGTGCAGGTAAGTGCTGCAAGATTCAACTACATCTCAAGATGGATGCATATCAGTGGTGCTACCACGTATAAACTGTACTGGGCAACAAGCATGTTGACTATAACTCCATCAAAACCCTAGCTGCACGCCTTTGTCATACATGTATTTATTCAGTAACGCAAACGCCTCTCACAGTTTATGGTTGGATGATCGCTGAGAGATACAGTCTTGAGTGTTAAAAATGTACTAGGTTCACACACACACACACACACACACACACACACACACACACACACACACACACACACACACACACACGTGTGTGTGCACAGAAAACACACACACATATGCACGCATGCATCCCCCACATAACCGTACTACACATGATGGAGCTTGCTGTCTGTACTGACATTCCCAGCGCTATGGTACTCTACCTATCCAGCATTCTCATTGGATCCCATGATGCTCCCACTACCTCCTCCTCCCAACCAAAATCCCATCACACTAGAACCATGATAAGGCCCCCCACACACTGCCACACCCGCTACATCCGACAGGAAGGATTAAGTCCAGGCTCAGTGCAGGGAACATGTGGTGTTGCCGCCTTTTAATTAAAAGGGATTGACTCTCTGGGAGGAAAAATTCAATTAGAACAAGCTACTGTTTATCTAGGCAGGATAAGAGCCATTGGATTATGGCAGAGGCAAGCCTTTGTCCAGGGATGTTCACTTCAAAACCATTCATCCTCGGTCCCTGTCTTCTTGTCTTTATTCTTCTTCTGAATAATTTTTTTTTTTAAGTGCAGAACATGAAAACATACTATGACTTCAGTCACTGTTTAGGGCAGTGGTGCTCCACACCTGAACTGTGCTTTACTGTAGACCTGTTAATGGCTTCTGAAGACTGCCTATGCACATGAGCATTGCTTGGAAAAAATGCCATGTGCGACACCCACAAAGCGACTGTGCAAGGAGGTTGCACAGGGAACAATGGGGTTGCCTCAACTGTCCACACCTAATGTTCTAGACTGGCAGAATTCCTGCAACGGTGCTGGCCTCGAAAGTGTGTCACTCAATCTTCAATTGCATAATGCCCATTTCAGCTTTGGGAGGTCTTGCAGTTATAATCCCTCAGACTCTCCCCTTGCTATCATTATCCCAATGCTCTCCTGCCTTCACCCCGCCAGTTTCCGTTTCTCTTCAGAAGTCAGTGATGAGGAGGGAATTCACAATGCAGCTAGCCAGCAGAGAGCTTTCTCATTTCCTTATGAAATGGGCAGAAGGAAACCACGGCCAACAAAAGCTATTGTGGCTCCTCTCCTCCAGCTGAAACGAACGCTGGCTTCCATCTGGACGCGCTGCTTGTCGCTTCCCTGCCGCGGCGGCCGCTCTGGGCCTCCTTGATGGGGGCTGGCGTGAGATTAGCGGGACTCGGGCCCGTTCCACCTGGCCACCCGGCGCACAGCGGCTGCCCAATCCGCAGGAGTGACTTTTTAATTAAACCTTTATTCGCTCGTTTATCTGGCATAATTCCCCCTCCTGAATCCCAGTGGAGCCGTGCGAGCAGGTCTGTTCTCGACTTTCGGCAGCTCCCTCCTCACCTCTTTCAGCTGGGGGAACCTTCCAGTACCGCCCCCTGTTCAGGTGGATGAGATCCGGCCATCTTAAATCATCTTTACAACAAAACTCTCTCTCTCTATATATATATGTATATATTATTTTACGAAGTTTGCACAGCAGGCGATAGGGAATTCCACTAACATGGCTCCGCTATGAATGCATTTCAAGACCCACCACAGAGCAGAGGTTCAATAATCAATTTTCAACCATGGCTATGCTTTGTGTAGCAAGGTTAAGGGTTCAAATTTGGTTAGCACATTAAATGTCATTGGTGCGGTTATACCGGGCCACGAGGGGACTGCCCCTCCTACCTTCAGTCTATGATCACACGCTACACCCCCTCCAGAACCCTCCGATCAGCCTCCTCTGGCCTACTAACTATCCCTCCTCTCCGCACACCTGGCCGTTCCCTACGGCCCGCCACTTTAGAAAACTTCTACAGAACACATTCACTGATAAATGCACCTGTTAGCTCCCTACCCCCTTGTGATTCCTGTGTTCTATGTATATAGTCTTTTTGTGTTTTTGTTATTTTAACCTATGACATTGCACTGTCTGCACCCTGTTTTTAAGCACCTTCTTTATGTTTTGAGAAATGTGTGTATTGTTGCACTACTTTGACGCTTGCCTTCTTGGCCAGGTCAGTGTTGTAAATTAGAAATTGTTCTCAATCACTTTTACATGGTTAGATTATCTTCCTATCTTCTACCTCTTCTTTCCTTTTCAGACTCAACCTCAATTCATAAAAAAAAATGTATAACCTCTTTTTCCCTTTGTATAAGACGTTTTGAAGCATGGATGTTGGCAATTCAATGTTTAGACAGTAACTTACTGTTCGATAGCTCTAGTGATCTCTAGGCATGTACATGCAGTCTTGTAAGTCACTGTGAATAAAAGCGTCCGCTGAATAATAAAATAATAAATGGTAACAAAATCATAAAATGGACAGGGTGCATGTCTGTACAATGTGTTTTGCAATAGGCGGCAAACTTCTCAGTTGTGTGAGCCAATGAGCGTGCCTAGCCCAGTGCAGCTGACCATGACAGGCTGGGAGATTCTCAGCAGGGCCAAAAGACAAAGAGACAGTGTGATGCAGTGCACACTGTGAAGCAAGCAGACGCAATCTTGCCCTCTGAGTCTGAGGAGGCGTAAGAGGGAGATGCTGAGCTGTGACACCAGGAGTAAAAGTGTGAACGGTTAGTGCAAAGAGACACCATCCTCCATCTGTCCCGTTCAATGCAAACCTTGTCAATGGCATTTCTTCCTGGTTAATGCCAGTCAGCAATGTATGCTTTTATCTTTAGGAGAAAGCTCACCCAACTTTAAGCGTGTTGTCACATTTGATTAACTTATATTTATAGAACAGAGATGACAAGCACAATTTAATCTGAAATATAACACAATAGCACACGTGAACACATCTGATATCCACTGGTGGTACTACTTCAAGAGTGCATTCTTTGGACTGAAAAACAGGCCGTGCAAACTCCGCACAGAAAGGCCCCGGCCTTTCAAACAGACCTGCTGGTGCACCAGAGACAAAGATGACAAGCACAATTTAATCTGAAATATAACACAATAGCACACGTGAACACATCTGATATCCACTGGTGGTACAGTGGTCGCATGCACAGACAGTGATGGGTGAACACATCTCACAGTGGTCGCATGCACAGACAGTGATGGTACACATCTCACCGTCCTATGCCGTACCTCTCTGAACCCTTGTCCCTTTTCTCTACCACGAAGGGCCTGGTGAGAAGCTTGCTTTTAGACCCAGTGACTCTGCTTGGGAATGCAAGAAGAAGCATTAATATGTGTCTTCACTGGAGGGTTGGTCAGTATGTGAGCAGGGAGGCCCTTTGAGGGCCTACTACTCCCGGACTGTTCCGGAAACAGCCGACTCCCCACACCCAGACAGGCCTGGCACTTGTCTGCATTCATTAAGATCACTGAAGCCCTGATTAGAATGAACTGGGTGTGCTGGATTCAGTGAGAATGTTCCAGATCAGATGGACTGACTACAGATCCACTCTCACAAGCTGCTTTGGTTTGAAGAAGCAAGCATGGAATGAACAATATCAGAAAGTTGAAATAAATCATTTGTGGACCAGACTGAATACAAATCAAGGTGTGGTGAATAAAAATGGAGGTTAATATTTGTTGGGAAAAGGGATCTGAACTACCTTTCACTAGTTTTCAGGCTGAAATGGATGACAAGTCGTATGGTATATTGACTATTCAAGATATGTGACAGATCTAGTTTATCTACTGAGCTCATGTTCAATCAATTTAATAATCAAACACACCAGTCCATGGTCTTCTCACAAAACACATACTGACACACGAATGAGCCCATTCCTCTTGAGAAAGTGACTTAAGAAATAACTGCCCATAATACAGCAATTACACCAGCAAAATAAAACAAATAAATGGGAAAAAGAATTGTTTAACAAAGACAAATGGGGTTTCCAATGGGTATCTCTCTAGAGAGACACGTAACCACACAACGTAACACGTTATTGCTACAGCAGACAAGACGTTATATCTAGAAATCTCCAGTAATCCAGCAATTGTAAGTCCTGCCTACAGGCTCTCCCCCACTCTCTAGCTATCACGTATCTGTACTTCAAAGCCCTGCTACCCCCTGTAGCTCGAGAAGACCATCAACAGGTGTGTCTGACCGAGCGCAGAGTTTGATTAGGGCGTCTTTAAATTGAGGGTGGGGGGGGTGGAAGGGGGGTCACGCTGAGATGAAAATGACCCATGGGAATGGTAAGAGCAGACATGAAACACTTTGGTTGATTCATGTTTGCGTTAGCGTGAGCAGCCATCCTGGGTCCCTAGCCGCAGCTCCTGAGACGGTGGATTTAAAATGCAAGAGTACATCCCCGCTCTGGGTTCTGCGGCGCAAGAACAGAAACTCTAAGCTCCCAGGACTTTTCCCCTGATATTCCTGCTGCTATTTGATGTGTTTCATTACTGCATGAAGAGCAGCGCGGGGGCCTAGGCCTCCAAGTTCATACAAACACTTGGAGTCTATTTTTACGACATGCAAAAGGCACATCATTACGGCTGCGCTCTGATTCGTGATTCTCAGCGCTGTGTGCTATCTAGGATTGCGAAAGTACGGGAGCGTTCTCTGCAGTCCGTGGGGATGTTGGCTTACCCTTCATAGAGGTAGCATGACTCCACACAAGTGCGGGACCTGCTGAAGAAACGGCAAGAGAGACACTGGTCCGGTCCCGGGCCCCAGCACCCACGGTCCGAGCACAACGGGTCACACACCATCCGCTCCAAGGCTGTGGAACAGAGGTATAAGACATTTATGCTTATGAACAACTATACATAATGCCATAAAAAAGACAATGTGGTTCATAATATTCATTCATCTATCGATATGAACTGTTGTGTTCACATGTGTATATATAACTACATGTGAGAAAGTACAACTTGGTAAACATGGTAAATATGGTAAACACTGAATCAGATTGAATGTTTTTTTAGTTGTTGTTTTTTTACATTTTAGACTGATCCTAGAGGAGGCATAGCCTACTGGGTTACACTGATAGGAAGTTGAATCCATGGTCATATTCTAATTTGAAAAGCCCTGATGCACAGTCCTCTGGGAACATTGTTTCCCACACATTTTCAAAGGTACACACATATCGTTTGTCAACACGCAGAGATATTGAGATGCAAACTCAATTCACAAAGTTTAACAAACAGCCGTACGCATCAGGGAAGAGACTGCAGGCACCAGGCTGGCCATGATGTCAACATGATGTTGTGCATCGGGACACAAGAGAAGCCCTGCACAGCGGAATGAACCCACAGGAGCCTGTTCCACCGTGTGAGCCCTGGGAGCCCATTTTAAACAGTGTCGATGGAACATTGTGTCCCTGCAAGCTCCTACATCTGAACGAGCACATTACAAGGGCCAAACAGGAGAGACTGACACCCAGGAATTGTGGGTAAATCAATCATCACTAACCCTACACAACTCATCCCCCTATGGATTCTCCTAGATTCTCGATTCACCACCCCGCACAAACCAATGAACCTTCTGGGAGACAATGGCATCAACGGCAACGTCAACAATAGCAGTGATGACAGCAAACGGGAGCAGTCAATCGATGTCTGGCAAGCTCTGTGAGGTGAGAGGCCGGGGCAGGGGGGGCGTTGCGTTTGTCGGTCATGCTCCGTATGACCATGGCTTGCCCCATCCACGCAGAGTCAAGGCCTTGCCTGACCCTAACTGTGCTCAATCTCTGTTCACACCATCGGCCCTCCATTGGCTCTCTCCCTGTGGTGGATCGCTTATGTCGATCAATGACTGGATGAGGAGTCACTAATGAACATGACTGATTGGTCCTGCTCCACCGATTCATAACTAAACTTTAGCGCATTAATGTTTGCTTGGGTGCGTACAAGGGTCTCTCTGTCTTCAAGCTTGTGTGCCTGAGGCCACATGTAAAATTCTCACAACGTCAGTGCAATGATGCACTGGTTAGGAAGAATCATCTCTGATAAAATCAAACCTGTCCTAGCAGGGTAATGCTCTGGAAAGATGTCTGGTTGAGTGTTCTCTTAAAATGCCCACTGCTGGACAGTAAAAGAGTGTATCTCTAATGCAGAGAAACACAGATTCTAAATGATGTCAGCCTCACAGAGTCAAGCCAGATTTAGGCTCAAAGCATTTCTGTCTTTTGGAGCCACGTACAGAATGTTTTATTACAGTCTTTGAGAGGGAGTGAGTTAAAAACAATTGAAGGGGATGGGAATGAAAGCACACTCAATATTTAGTGAAAAAAGCCTTTATGTTCATGGTCCAAGCCTCCAAATACAAGTTTGAATTTGGTGCTTCAGGTCATGGAGGAACAAAGACAAAGGGTGCTGATAATGGCGGTGCAGTATGTACATGTGTGTGTGTGTGGTGGCGGGGGGGGGTTCTAATGATACAGACACAGAGGGATCAAAAAGTTGCTGACATTAAAGTTTTTGGACCCTGCTATAAACAAACAGTATAGGGTTCTATCGGTGTCAAAGGCAGAGACAGTTTGGACTCCCGGGACCTGGGAAGGCGCCAGAGGGGATTGCTGTGTAGTTTGGAAGCTACTGTTGTGGAGAAACAATAATGATCACAACCGCATCACAACACCCTGCTCTCTTAAAAGAAAGAGAGGGAGAGAGAAAAGGCTTTGTATCTCCCTCACAGTCACTCGGAGACCGAAGACGCAGAGGTGGGCGAGACACATCGCATCGTTTTCTGTCCAGGTGCGGAGCAGTAATCCCACAATCCTCTGCACCAGATCAGAGACGGTTTGTGGAGGTCTGTGGCATCCTGCTGGGGTTCATCCCAAGTTCAACAACTTGATCTGATTATTTGCGACGCTCAAAGTCGAATAGGATCTAATGGCCCTAATTGTGCACTCAGCTCAGTAAACAACTCTTCTAGTCAATAGTACATCCACCTTGTTAGCACCGCATTGTGGCTTCAAGTAATGGAAGTCTTTAAATGTCTTTCAGGGGCTTCTGCCGGGCGTGGGGGAGGCTGGTGTGACAATCTTCACGCCAGAGCGACCCCCCTCTTTCACCCTGACAACCCAGTTGGAGCGGGACCCCGCTCTCTGCCCTTCCCCCGCTGGGCCTGGCCAGGTGTAGAGACGCCCACTGGGGGAGAGGGCTCACCGCCCTGTCTGTCCGCCCCCAAACTCACCCCCTCAATGTCAGAGAGCTCCAGCTGCGCTCCTCGCTTGACGCCCTCTCTACAAAGCACGAGCTTGAGTGTGGCGAACGCGTCATGCCGCCGTAGAGCGCTCAAGGCCAGGAATTGTAATTTAACGGGAAGCAACGCTGAATAGCGCCGGTGCCAACTCCCATAAACACCTCTGCCAAACATGTCCAGGTCAAGCTTTAAAGTTTCAGGTCAGGCTGTAGAAGGGAGATTTTTAGTCTACCGCGAAGGTCTATCACTTCACTTAACTTTACAAAGTCATGATCTGGGGCAGAGCTTCTTTTAATTCTCATTTTATAAGAGGTTGAATGAGTAATGAAAAAGGAAGGTGATTTGTCATTCATTATTTTATCGTTTTTGGCAGTGAACTCTGCCTTGGACAAATATGAGGTCTACCAAAGTCATTTTCAAGCAGTTCCTTCAGGTAAATCTGGCAGTGATATTGGACCTAGACCAACAGAACAGCTTCGGGTCCATTCAGAGTTCAGCTTAATCAAGACTTTCCATGTTGACAGAGTGAGAACATGCGAGGGATCTGATGCGAGGGCAAGGCCCTTGGATGTAGGGGATGGTTAATACAGTGTAGATCAAGGGTTCAGGATGGCGGTGTTGGGGTGCGTCCTGGGATGTGTGGAAGGGGGAGGGGACTCACTGCAGTCCTTGGGATCGCGGTTGTTCCGGATCAGGATCTTCTGGTTGTTGGTGCGGAACAGGCTGGTCCAGTTGACCGTGTTGTAGTAGCAGAGCTGGCTGTTGTTGGTGATGTAGATGTTCCCGGCGCTGATCTCATCCAGGGACTGCAGCTGCAGGGAGGAGATCCACTGCTGCTTCAGGATCAGCAGGGAGATCCCACTGTGGGAGGGGAAAGTGAGGGATGAGATTGTAAAATGAAAGACAGAAAGGGAGAGAGCAAGAGAGAGAACAGAAAAAAGGAAGATAATTAAATAAGTAAGAGGGGGCAGAGAGAGGACATTGAATCATGTTGCCAAGGCAGATACTTTGTTCAAATAAAAATAAAACATTGCCAAAATATGGTGACAGTAAAGCAATAGTAGCATTTATGGTAACAGTAATTACAATCTGATTGATAACAAACGGTTCTAAATGATATGTTTTAAATAGTAATAATAATAATAATAATAATAATAAATAATGTTTTTGTCTCCAAACAATTAACTACGATTAACACATTAACTTAGTTTGTCATACATTTGCTTGGCCAATAGAATTTAGCCATTCTTTAGTGTTCCTTTAGTGCTATAGAAAGCTCAAATGTACTGGGCAGCCAGCCCTACCCATCCCTCTCCCTGCACCTGCGCATTTTATGGAATTGAAAGGAGCATGTGGCATCAAAATATTTTTCTATTAGTTTAGAGTATTTTTAGCAGGCTCTCTCTTTCAGAGAGGAACTACTACATGCTGTAAGATCACTTGGGCCTTGTGTTTCCGCACCCGATGTGCGATAAGAAATAATTGCCACAAAGGCAGCCTTTTCTCAGACGCAATCATGCAGGCTAAGTCATACTGGCAGATACACAGTCAGCACCTCTCCGATAGCAGTACCGCACAAGCAAACCTTCAGTGGATGCGAGATGAGTTCTCTGCCCATGGAACCAGTTGATCCCCCTCACAAATCCCTTTTGCCCAAACTTTCCGGATCTCTGACCTTTCCCCGAATCCTTTATATGCGCTTTGCTAAGCACTTCCCGTACAGGTAAACATGTGTTGATAGCTATAATAAGAATTAGACAAGAGGTACATTACAGAGGCTTAACAGAAAACCCAGGGATGGCGGAAACCTTTTCATGAAGATCTCAGTGGCCACAATGGGGAAAAAAATTTCCCCACTCATCAAAAATAACAAACGAATGAAACGATAAATCCCAAACCCTCATTTGTATCCTTTTTGATACTTACATTACATTTACATTTTAGGCATTTAGCAGATGCTCTTATCCAGAGCGACTTACAAAATGTGCATGTGTGATACTTCAGTTATTGGTTATTGATTCATAAAGCCATGAAATGCAATTAAGTCGGTCGGAGTGTTTAATCTTTCTTCACCTTTTGAGTCAATTCCTTGGAGAAAATAAATAAATTGTATGGTAAAATGGGTTTCACTGGCACGCTGGAATATACGGTTTAAATTGACGTGGTGTGGCTTAAATCCATGCCACACTTTAAAAATGTAATTAAAAATGTCTTAAATCGATGGCTAGCTAAATTTATTTTTTTTACCCTGGAAATGAGTAAGAACACATAAGCTCCCTTTTTAAAATGTACACGTGCATCCTGTGGCATTCTCTTCTGCACAGGGTAGATGAGGCCAGGGCATTTATTAAAGTGCTTCATTGTAATTAAATTGTAATTTCACGAACATGCCTGAGCACGTCTCCAGGGGATTGAAAGTTTAAAGCCTATTTACTTTGTTACTTGGATGCAAAATGTACTGTTCCATACACTGACATTACACTGTAGCGGGAGGGAAATGTTCAAAGTTTTAAAGTCTAACTGGATTATTGTGATAAACAAACGCAACGTGTATTGTTCCCGGACCTGTCAACATTTTCCCTTCATGTTCCCAGGAGGTACTCTACTTCTCTACTTCGACCGTACTGAAAATGAGCTACTTCGGCATGTTTACCTGGCGCATCATATTACTGAAAGTGAGACGCAGGTATCGCACTAAATTCACCACGTGACTTTTAGATCTGAAAAAAAACGTGAACTCGCCACTGAACTTGATCAGGATTCAAACGGAAAGCCTCAGGGACGGCCTTGTTCGAGCCATCTGTCCCTACCTTGGGCCCATTTGCGTTTGAAATTTCTAAAACGCTTATGTTATTACCACGGAGCTCATTCATTGTACTTAAGAGGATTTTAGAGCTTACCTATAGAGCGACCTTCCACCGATGGTTGCCAGGTTGGAGAAGACACTCAGGTCTGTCATGTTCTCTGGCCAGGACTGGATATTCAGAAAGCCTTTTGGGGGGGGGGTGTGCAGGAAGAGAGAATAATGTTAATTACTAGGATCGACATCTTGTCTCTGACTCACAAGAACCAGTGCAGATCTCATACCTACAGTAAAAAGCATGTGAGATCGTACAGACATTGGAACAAAAAGAAAGCATATACAAGTAACTGTCAAAATAAAGGAAACACTTTGGTCAATTAAGCATCCTGGCTGCTCTGTTATGGTATCGGGTGCATTTTCCTGCCATGGTTTAGGTCCTGACCTTAGAGGGAAAGGTAAACGGCAATAAATACAAAGCCATTCTGAGTGATCACCTTCATCCTATAGTGAAGCATTTTGTTTCCTGATGGGAGTGGTCTCCTCCAGGGTGCCAATACCCCCATCCACAGGGCACGAGACGGTTACTGAACGGTTTGATGAACATTAAAACCATATGCCAGATGTAAATCATATGCCATACCCGTCACCAGATCTCAACCCAGTTGAACATTTATGGGAAATTCTGGAGCGGCGCCTGAGACATCGTTTTCCACCACCGTAAACAAAACACCAAATGATGGAATGTCTTATGGAATAATGGTGTTGCATCCCTCCACACACTTGGAGAATCTATGCCAAGGTGCATTGAAGCTGTTCTGGTGGCTCGTGGTGGCTTAACCCACTAATAAGGCACTTTATGTTAGTGTTTCCTTTATTTTGACAGTTACCTGTTTGTCTTTAAACATTACTTAATCAAATGTAATCATACATTAAAATGTAACAGCAAGTCTCTTGATATATATATATTTTTAATTTGATAATAGATCGTTAAATGAACATTTTAAATTACAAGGAACAAAGATGATAAATACAGAGGAAATTGCAACCAGCATGGATCAGGACTTACAAGAGCAAGCATTTCACAAATTACCAAAATTGCTTTAACATTGAAAACCCCAGACAGACCATATTTGCAAGGATAAATTAAGTCGTGCAACTGAAATTTGATTGCTTTTTTGCAGCTACTAAATAAATCCATTACTTTGGAAGCATGTTTTGAGAGAAAACAATACCTTACTAATGAACAGAATATAGGTAGTATTACTGGGCTTTTTCCTTCGTCGGTTATTATTATCAAAACGGATGGATTGCGAAAAGACACTGACAAAAACAAATTATACCATTTTGCAATCAGAGTTATAACCTTTGTGTAAACTCCAGTGAAATCCTTCTGTTTTGGTTTTTAATATGAAAAGTAAGTTTCATATAGTTTTGGAACTATGGGAGTCTGGGTTTTCAGTAAAATAAACTATAGCCATAAGCTTTGATGAAAATATGCTCAAAGAGCCATTTGTTGGAATTACTATAAGAGTGGATAACGTAATCAAATCATCAAATTTGAAATACAATGACAGAAAGAGCACCTTTCTGACAGAGAAAGAGTCTGTCAGAAAGAGTCTGAGGTTGACAGGAAGCAAAATCAAAGCAACCTTAACAAAACACAATAACATGCGACAACCACATTCTGATTTAAGTTCCAGTTTAAATAAATGACTTTATATTACGACACTAACTACAAAGGCTAAACGATCAGAATGTCATCATATCCTGCCATGTCACGATGACACACAGACCTGAGTGTTTTCAGACACCAGTAACATTCCTGAAGATTGCTGACTATTTTAAAACAACAATCTATTCTCACCAATATTCAGAACAAAAATGATTATTTCGTACGATTGTACTTTTCGGTTAGTTTGTTGAGTAGCGATGTTTCTCATATTTTCCCAGCATCTAAACAGTATTCCAAATATGTATTTGATCCGGGCCTGATGACCACACCCTCTCAAACCCAAGAGGTCTTTCTGCTCGCCGCCCCAAAAGCAGCCATCAACACCATCAATCCTTTTAGCATGGCCCTGACACCATGGTGCTTTCGTCTGCAGTGAACCCCTTCCCCCCCTCCTCCTGTCTGCTCTAGTCTCAGCTCCCTGCGTGACTGCCACGCTGGAGTGTCGTTACCGCAGCGTCTGCTGACACTAATTGCTTTAATGACAAAAATTACGTTGATGGGAAGTCACTGTCAGCCCCTGCGATGGGGTCTTCCAGAGGCGGCTGCTCCTCTCTGCTTTTATTTACTCCTCTCTCTCTCCGAGAGGGGGGACTTCATCTTCTTAATGATGCTAACGAGATCCCGCTGAGCTCTTGTCTGAAGCGGGGAAACGGCGGATTGGGGGAGGCTGCAGATAAATCGAAGTTGAGATAACGCTGACGGGAAGCATGCGCTCGCAAACACTCCCCTGCTTGTTCCAGCTGCCAGGCACTCTGGGAAAAAGGGATGGCCTGGTCTTCTCCCTGCCTATCCCCTTCTCCCTTTCTCTGTCAGTGTCAGAGTGTAGAGGGCAGTGTCTCGGTGAGTGTGAGAGTGAGTTGGTTTCTCTGTGAGTGTGAGAGTGAGTTGGTTTCTCTCTGAGTGTGAGAGTGTAGAGGGCGGTGTCTCTGTGAGTGTAAGAGTGAGTTGGTTTCGCAGTGAGTGTGAACGTGTGGTTTGTGCCTCACCTGTAATCTCCCTGACAGTTCGGAATACGTTCAGTTTCTCTGGGTCCAGTGCCTCTATACCATGATAAACATCACTGAGAGGGAGAGAGAGAGAGAGAGAGAGAGAGATAAATGAGTGTGAGATTCAGTTACAGCACTTATTGTCTTACGCAGTGCCATATCCTCGCACTGAATATTCACAAGGTGGGTGGCACAATCAGGGTGGCAGTGGAGTATAATAGTTAGGGATCTCGGCTTGTAACTGTGAGGTTGCAGGTTTGATTCCCAGATGGAGAACTGGAGTTGTACCCTTGAGAAAGGTGCTTAACATCTATTGCTTCAGTAATAATATCCAGCTGTATAAATTAATTGTATGTAAAGAACTTTAAACTGTTTAAATCGCTCTGGATTAAGAGCATTTCCTAAATGGCAAAAAAACAAAAAACAAGGCTTGTTACATCCATCCATCTATCCATCCATCATACCCTTGTTCCCCTGCCCCAGCCCTCAGGACAGGCAGTAAAGGGGTCAGAGAACCCTCTCATCCCAGCAGCGAAAGGACTGGCGCAAGTACAAAAGAGTGGTGGAGGTGGATGTGTTCACGTATCCACAGAGAACTCCGCTGTGGGTGGGCAAAATGGATTTGGGCTAACGATGCCGCCAGGCAGTCAGGCCGGGGGTCAGGGGCCAAAATGAGTTCTGACAATCTCGCACACCTCACCAACAACAGGGCTGGGACCCGCAGCCGGGGGGAGAGCGTCTCCGAGCCAATCAGCCTGCCCCGCCCCTGGAGAGATACCCCCCAGTCCGCCACCTGCTCCCTTTCGCGGAGTGCGAATTCAGCAGCGCGGAGGTGCTTGTGCGTGGCCTTTCCCCACGCCACACAATGAGACTGCAGTCGTTCTACACGGCGCTCGCTCCTGTGGGGTTTCCAGCCGTTCATTTTCACAGCCTAGGCACTTTCTGTCTTTAAGTGGCAGAACTCATTTAAAAGCGGAGAGCTGACGGATCACTCTGTGGAAAAGGTGCAATGTATTTCGCGAGGCTAATAGGAATGTAACATTATCGGGGCTAATAACTAAACATGAAGGCCGGGAAATGTTCTATAATGAAGCACATTCGGACATTAGCAGGGGCTCTAGTGAGAATATAATGGCGTAATGGGAAGTGTGCGGAATACACAGAGCCCCCGGGTCTGTTATGATGTGTAGGCCTCTCACCCCTTTATCCCGGTGATGAGGAAGACCAGGTTGCCGTTGATCTTGGTGCAGTTGACGAACTTGTCGATGTTGCTGGAGTCCACGGTCTGCGCCGACTGCAGGCTGGCCGTGCCTATGCCGTCGCACGCTGAAACACAGTCGCACAGCAATTCTTACGACATCCTCTGAGTGTTCTGGTGGCTGGTCACATGCGCGGGAGGTGAGACAGACACAGAGTGGGCTACAAAATAAACCTTGTATACTTTAAGTGTTCTTGGAAATAGTATGAATATTTTCATTCATTACATATACTTTTTTTTGTAATTACATAGATTACATAGTAATTATAGATTCATACTACAGTATATGACATCCCTTTATATATATATGCACTAGGGTGTTAATTTTTTTGGGCATTTTCATTAATGACATATTTTTCAACATTTTATAGAGATGAGGGTCTTCAGAAAGAGGTCATTTTAGGCGTCCTTGACACTTAAAGAGTTTGGAAACCCCCGGAACAAGGCAAGCCCCGGCTAACGAATAACATCCTCACAATGTTCTTGAAACAGTGCGTCAATGTTAGGGCATGGCTGTAACGTAACGGAAAAGTTCTGAGGGCTCTACACGGGCCACAGCTCGCACAGTGGGGGAAGAACAGGGACAGCTTTTGCGGGACTGCCTTACAGCTGTTCAGAAACAAGATGTCCTTCACAAGCAAAAAGGCTTGTATGGCAGCCATCCGTATCTGATAGCTTAGCATTAACTCATGCATCAAGGACATTGGCTGATGCAGGTGATACTTCCCTGTGCTCATTGTGTGAAGCTATTCTAGTGAGTCAGAGAGTAATTATACTGTGCTAGACAAGTTGTGTGTGAATATTGTTCTCTGCTGCTCAGTAGATACAGCATGGTGCTGACAACGCTTAGGTTGTGGGTTCAATTCCCATTGAGGGCACATATACTCAAAAATGTATGCATTCACTACTGTAAGTCGCTTTGGATAAAAGCGTCCGCTAGATGGCATATGTTATGTTAAGATGGAAGAAGGAACTGGGGCAGGAGTTGTGGGTGGAGCTGAGAGAAGAGGGAGGAGTTGGGGCAGGACCGGTCGGCAATGGGGGGCGAGTTTGGCATGGTGTGGGCGGGGGGCAGGGGAGGGGTCACCTTTAGGACAGATGTCGCTGCAGGGAATGCACATCTTGATGCGGCTCTCCTCCACCTCCATCTTGTTGCTGGGGCAGGCGCGGACGCACGAGCTGTGGTCCACCACAAAGTTATCTGCAAAGTATCACAGTGACAGGCACGGCTACTCAAATGGGTTCCCGCAGTTGCACAGTGCACATCATTTATATTCCATTACCTCGTACTTACTACTATTTATCCACTGGAAGAGGGGTGTCGGAGAGAGAAATAACAGTAGTTTAATGTGATACCGCCGTGTTCCACCTGTGATTCACACCCACGGCATTTCAGACTTCAGACAGGGGCCCACGCTGATATTAGCACTAAAACATTACAGAATGGAGCCCTTCTGCCGTCGCAGTCTGAACTCCATCTTTACAGAACTTGAAAAGACTGGTAGTCTGTCTCTGAATGGATTCTAAAGATCTACAGTAAGCCTCCCCCGACACACAAACAGATGGCTCTCACAAAGAGGACGGACATCATCTGTGAGTGTTTGCATGCTGATCGTGCTGATGTTAGCGTAGAGAGCTCTCCGGGAGCCCGTCTGCTGAAATCAGGGGGCTGCCAAGGCACAATTCCCCCTGCGATTTCCTCCTCTCTCCCTCCTGGCCCGGCCTCCTCTCTGCTACCCTCAGTGAGCACTGTCCTAATCTCTAGTGGGCACACGCAGAGGGACGGATCCATCAATCCACACTGAGGGTGGGGAATTTTGTCAGAGACTGGGGACATGGGGGGGGGGCTTTACTTCCATTAAAATACTTATGATCCATATGAGAGATTAATGGAGCCGGATTGCGCCTGACGCTGTCGGAATAACAGCCCGATGAGGAAGTGGCCTGGGTGTGAGAGAGCCTGGGCAGGGCATGGAGTAACGGATGAAGCACTCGACCATGGGATCATAGGTTCAGACCCCAGTAGGACACTGAAGATGTACGCTTTAATGAGCTACTTTATATTGCTCGCCTGAGTAAAAATGGTCAGGCAAATGCGCTACCACTTTTGAATGTGTGCAGTACAGCTGCTCAGCATATACACACTGCAGGCTGGAGAGAGAATGGTTGGCTGAGTTACTGCAGCCAAGTGACAAGTGCCTGAGGGCGTGCAGTCACAGACTGAAATAGGAAGTGAGGAGCAGCGGTTGGGGCCTTAGACATCTGATCAGAGGGCCGAGAGATTACACTCCTGGTCGAGCACAGACACCTTTCAGTAGCTGCAGTATATGTATAAACATAAGGTTAAATGTCAGCATAGTGAAGTTCCACAAGCAAACTTCCCGGGACACCTTTCTCCCTGCTGAGTCGGTAAATGTTAATTGCCCCCCTGCACCCCTCAGCCTGAAGGCCGTGTAGGGGTGGGGGAGGGGGGGGGATTGAGGCGATAGATTGAGGCGATAGACACCCAAAGGGCTGGGGTCGATGCTAAACAACTTTGTGGACAAACAGGAAGTGTTTCATCACAAGAGCTGAAAAAGGACAGCACATGTAACATGGTACAATGTAAGGCCTGTTATACTCATCGGACAGACCTATCTACAGGTTCAACTTCTCTAGTAACAACCTGGCTGCTTCAGGAGGACTTTTTACTATTGAACCCTTTATTAATTATAGTATACCGCACAGTGGCACTTTCCTACGATTGCGGTTACTGTGAGTCTGGTGTATGGCTTTCATCACAAGCAACAAACATCCATTCATGACAAATAATGAAGTCCTTCTGATTATCTCTCTGGTGTTCTCTCTCGTTACTAATGCCTTGTGTATCAGTGTATTTTGTCGTGTTTCTTTAATGTGAACAAAATAAATCCCAGCAGTACCTTGGAAAACTGCACAGAACACCAACTCATCTTAGATCTTGAAATCAATGAGAGAATGGACGGCAATGGCATGCGATGTGTGTGTCTGTGCTTTTCTCACTTTAACCTAATGTTCAAGAAAGCCTTTTATCTTCGATAAGCAACACAAGCCAAAAATAAGAATCCAGGAAATGCCCCAGCCATGGAGCTAGGCTTGATTATCAAACAAAACACAGTCTGGGTTTTACTATTGCAGATTACAGCATCATTTATGAAGAAAAAAACATTATTATGGAAATAACTCCTCTCATTTTATACAAAATAAACTCTACATATTCTGAGGGTGTGTGTGTGTGATTGCATGAACATGCCTGTGTGCATCTGTGTGCATGCGTGTGTGCTGGTGCATGTGTGCATACCTGTGTGTGTGTATGTACTGGTGCGAGTGTGTGTGTGTGTGTGTGTGTGTGTCTGCATGTGTGCTATTGCTTGTGTGTGCATGCTGGTGCACGTGTGTGCATGTGCACCACTTGTGTGTGCATGCTGGCGCAGTGTGTGTGTGTGTGTGTGTGTGTGTGTGTGTGTGTGTGTGTGTGTGTGTATGCTGTTGCACGTGCGCATGCTATTGCGTGTCTCCGTGCTCGTGCATGCGTCCAGGATCATATGTGTTTGTGTTTGTGCACTGATCACAGTGTAGTAGTAAGTGATGCGTGTGTGTGTGTGTGTGTGTGTATGTGTGTGTGTGTGTGTGTGTGTGTGTGTGTGTGCTTTAGCATGAGTGTGCTCGCGGACGGTCTTACGTGGACACTTCTTGACGCAGAAAGCTCCGTAGGTGTACTTGGCCTTCGGGTTGTGCTCCAGCTGGAAGGTGGTGGGGTTGTAGACGAAGGGTTGGGGGCACTGTGTCACGCACGCCCCGCTGTCATTGAAGTTTGTGCAGGCCTGCAGACACAGGGTTAACAGTCACGCTTCCTACTCAGTGAGGATGTGGCAACTTTACAAACGAGTCCTCCTGACGTCAGAGCTCACTATTACGGGTGAGGGTGAGGAGATGTAGTTCATCGGAGTTCATCTGCCGCGCGACACAGTTAAAGTACACGTACATGTTTGAGCCGCCACACGCCATTGGGTGCGTGAGCCTCTCCGGCGTTCTGTCTGTAAATTACTGAGGGGCGACCAGTAATAATTGCAATCATTGATTCGGAACGGGATTTAGGTGATGAGAAGTGTGGAAGTACAATTTCAACCAGTGAAACTTTTCATGTCAAATTTAAGAGGAGGGAGCTCGAAACCAAAATGCTGGAACTCTGGAAACAAGTTTCAAACTGTCACTATACTGATTGATGGAGACTGGAACAAAGGAGCACACGGACTGTGGGTGTATTTTTAGCAGTGCATTCTGGGAGAAAATGACACTTTAATGGTATCTTCTACACAAAGAAAGCAATCCATTAAATAAGCGTATTTTTACGTGTCAAGAATGTCTTATGCTTAAAATGGGTTTCAAAAGGCAGTTTCTATCATGTGACAGGAGACACAATGTAGTAGCAAAAAAGGCATATTTCTATATGTAGTACATAATTACATATTTTACATAATTTGCTCCTATTTGGAAAGGGAGGAATTTTTATACTGGATATTGTCATAGTGACATGTGAGAGGCACAGTTTTCACTGCGGTTTCACGTACAAAACAGTCGGTGTCTTTGGGGCCGGAGCAGCCTCCAGCGCAGCCTCCAGCGCACTCCCGGTGGCATGGGCCGTTACAGTCACTTACACTCGACGTGGAAACATGGGGTCCAAAACATTACAGCACTGTGGAAACATGGGCGTTACACACTGCACTGTGGAAACATGGGCGCACACAGTCTTTGTCACTGTGGAAACATGGGCCGTTACCTTACAGTACTGCGCAAACACATTACACTTGTCACTGTGGAAACATGGGCCGTTACCTTACAGTACTGCGCAAACACATTACACTTGTCACTGTGGAAACAAAGAATGTTACTGAGAGGTGTGTTACTGAAGGGCTGCACATTTACGAAGACGAGTGCACACTGCATGAGATATTGTAAGCACTGTATGTT
Organism: Aldrovandia affinis; assembly: GCA_029706075.1. Classification (NCBI taxonomy): domain Eukaryota; kingdom Metazoa; phylum Chordata; class Actinopteri; order Notacanthiformes; family Halosauridae; genus Aldrovandia; species Aldrovandia affinis. The sequence goes on along the minus strand of JAINUG010000107.1, from coordinate 2,426,252 downwards.
CCAAGAGAGCCTCTGCAGTTGGGAGTATAGAGTGCAGAGTGGTGGCATGGGGGTTGTAATGAGGGAGCAAATGTGTAGGGGTGTAGGAGTGTGCTAATACGTCAGTGTATTCATTTTATCTAGCTAGTCCACAAAAAGTTTAACTGGTGCTTCCATTAAGTTTTAAACAAACAAAGAAAACCTACTAAAATCTGATATACAAATCTGTGCACTACAGTACGGTAGTTATCGCAGCCAGTAAGCATATCTGACACGGGTCACATCGCATATATAATGGCAGGTAGTGTGGTATAATGGTTAGGGAGCTGGGCTTGTAACGTTAAGGTTGCAGGTTCAATCCCCAGGTGGGACACTGCTGTTGTATCCTTGAGCAAGGTCCTTAACCTGAATTGCTTCAGTTAATATCCAGCTGTATAAATGGATTGCATGTAAAGAAATGTAAACTGTAAGTCGCTCTGGATAAGAGCGTCTGCTAAATGCCTGTAATGTAATTTAATGTAATATAGTGTATTTTCAATAATTACGCTACAGTGCGAATGGCAGGGGTGAGGTAGATAACACATGAATGCAAATATCATCTACAAAGTGTTATTAATGATCTATAAACATGGTATTATGCAGTCATAACCTGCTGTGCAGCAACAGCTAGAGACCCTTGGCTTGGGTAACGTTCAGCACATACAGAGTGAAGGTAATGGGGCTTTAGAGCTGTCAGCAGCTGGTCTGTCAGTCTGCCGTGTCACGTGACTCGCTGCGGCCTGTCGGTGTGTGACAGCATGATTAAGACCTCCGTCATATCCAGGCACCGTGTGCGCAATCTCCATCCCTGGCAGGTGCCGTCGAGCGAACGTCTCGCCATATGGGCCGCCCCACGCGCCCGCCTCATGGATGACAGGCACTTCAGAACGAATGGGGCGGAATGGGAGGAATGAGCCCTATAAGCGCTTTGAGAGCTGAGACGAGCTCTGGAAGAGATGGCCACGTCTGAGCTGTGCGCGGATCTCGGCACGAGGGCTTTGGAGCAAACTCCATTCCAACCGCTTCTCAGCCACTTCCACTTAAAACGTACCACCGTAGGTACTCGTGGAGGAGTGTGTGCGCGTGCCTGGGTGTGTCGGTGTCGACGTGTGCGCCGTGTGCGTTACGTGTAGATGCAGGAAAACGCTGGAAGGAAAAAGGTTACAAAAAACATATCGTCACCCAACGATATGCGCGTTTGAAGCGACGGTGCGGTGCCTGACTGCAGAGCTGGCACTGTGGGTAGCGTACTGGGTTTGAGATGACCCGCTGCGGAGATGTCAGGGACCGTCATTCCCCCCGCTAACAGAGCATCAATGAATTGCATTATTGCGTATGAAAATGAAATGGCGTACTTAAAAAAAAAAAAAGAGACTTTTTTTTTTTTTTAAACAAATTACCTCGCCAGCAACCTCCGGCGTGTTGATCTATTTGCTATTAGACATCCACTTAAAAATACTGCCCGGCAGTTAAATAAAAATCATCAATCTCACACAGTATGCTCAACACCTTCAATTTCAACAAGGGAAGGGGGGGATATTCATCAGCAGATGGGGGGGATCGGAGATGATCCTGGTGTGTTTTATGATGCAAAGACTCTCTGCGCTGCTGGTTCATTTGAGTTTAAAATGGGATCATTCGGGGAGGTGTGCAGGGACAGGCACAGCTGGATCCAACACCGTCTGCATTGTGACCTCGTCCATGATGCCGATTTGACTCAGTCAGACATGTTCAATTATTCCAAATGACAAAAAGAAAAATGATGACAGTGTGGAACGTTGGCCAAAACACACAACCCTGTGTAATTTTTTAAGTTGTGAAAAGAAATCCACTGCTAATTGACTAAATTACAGCCTAAGAGAGCTAATTAAATGCTCTTAAGCTAATTAATAACGTCGCTTGGCTACCATTATAAATACATAACAGGAGTGGCCAGTGAATGAAGACAGAACATGGGAGGAAGAGAGAAAGGGGTATTGAGAGAGAATACATGATTTACAGAGAGCAGAAGAGCAGAAGAGCAAACAGACACAGGTTATCTGACAGAGCCCAATGACCTTTGCTTCGCATAGCAACTCATTTCCAATTAACTGAACATGATATAATATTTAGAGCAAAAGGAGATGACAGAACAATGGTAGAGGATGGGGAGGAAAAGCAGATGAAGAGAGAAAAGAGATAGGACACAGAGAGAAAAGAATGGACGGATGGAAGAGAGAGAGAAAGGGAGAGCTTGTGGCCAGAAAGCAGGGGATGACAAATAATAGACAGAAGGAGACGGGAAGGGAAGATAAAAAGATAAATGGAAAGGGAAGGAAGAACGAGAAGGCAAGGGGGGGCGCAGTGGCAATGAAAGAGAAAGGAAAAGAGACAGAGGGGGAGTAAGAGAAATGGGGCAGGGCGGACAGGAAAGTGACAGGGGGGATAAAGCAGAGGAGAGGAATCTCAGAAAGAGGAAAAGGAAGAGACAGAGGGCAGATACATCGCTGCTGATCAATCATGTTTACAGAGCATCATGGTGGCCGGGCCACATCTCTGGTTAAGAATGGCCTGCTTGGGCGATAACATGTTTATGAGATTTATGTATCGATTTCAGTTATTTTCTATTACAGGGATGTGCGATTTACTGCACCCTCTTTCCCTGGACCATGCCCCCCCCCTGGCCACTTCTCACCGCCCTGCCCCTGGAGCACGGCTGAGATTTAAGGATGCTATGAAATGTGTGTGTGTGTGTGTGTGTGTGTGTGTATGAGCGTGGGGGGAACTAATTTTGCATGGGTTTGCAAGTTTTCATTTATGTACACGAGCGTGCATTTTAGCAAGTGTGTGTGTGCACATGTAACATGTACTGTACATGCATGCATTTGTGCATGAATATGTGCGTGTTTGCCATGCTGTATATATTTATATATACACATACAGTACAGTCCAAAAGTTTGAGTCCGCTACCAAGGTCTGTTTGTTTTCATCGCTCATCGAAAACTAACACAAAATTTTTACTCCTGTGGTATTTGTTATTCAAGAATGTCATAAAACACTGATACAAATAAAGAAAATGTTAGTTTTAGAAAGGATGGTATGAAATTGAAATATCTATAAATAGTTTGTTTATTTTGTCTTTCATTTCCTCAAAATGCTGTGACACCTTCTTTTCCATTTAAGTTTTAATACATGGACACAAACAGATGTGAGTTGCTCTTCCACTATATATATATATATATATATTGGTCTAATACAAAATGGCCGCCGTTGTACACAGTATTGAATTAAAAAGCCCACACGCAGGACAAAGGAGAGAGAGAGAGTGAGGAGCTGAGCACATGGCTGGAAGGAGCCAAACAAACAAACCAACAAACAAACCAAGCAACCAACCAACCAAGGAAAGTTTTTGGATGTGTTTAATTGAAGAGGATTATTGTTGGGATGAACTTTAACATTTTTGATTGAGGCATTTTTTGAATGTTTGGATTATGGATTATTGTTTGGAGGAAAGTACCCATTGATGCCCTGAGGAAATAAACCTGGACTTTAAGTTTGAACTTCTGAGAAAGAAACCTCTCACGTTGGTGGAGGATGCCACTTTGCGGAAGACTTGAATGCCAAAAAATTTTTGCCCTTCAGCTGTTTGCCCTATTCCTATTATTATGCCTTGCTGCAAACTTCCAGCCAAAAGCTAAAAAACATGTAATGAGATGGCTGAAACCATTTGCAGATGGACGGGGAGCTGTTGGAGTTTTCCTGATTAATGATGAAAACTGCTGCAAAATGGACCTAGATCTAGTGGACTGTTCTACTGTTAGAGAAGCAGACCGAGGTGATAAAGCGATGGATAGGAAAGCCAAAGGGATGAAGTCTGCTGAGTCCATGGGGAGGCTATATCAGGTGGAAGGGGTCGTGGAGGTGGTCTTTAAGGAAGGGGCCGTGGAGGTGGTGACAGCTGCAGTGACTTGAACCGAAAAGGCAGAAGGTGATGTTGCAAAGTCCAGAACACTTCCTTTGCCCAAAGAGCCCATTCTGGAGCCTGAAACGAAGTTTTTTGCAGCTGTTTGTAATTGAAAAGTGCAGCAGAGCTAAAACAGTAAGTAAAACATTTTGTAGATTGGAGGGCCCAGCCAATGTCGCCTCAGTTTTGATTAATGATGAAAACAAACAGATCTTGGCTGTGCCCTCAGTGGACAATCGTCTTCCTTCCCCAGCTATTATACTGTATATATATCCAAAAGTCTGAGTTCACTATATATATATAGTATATGTTATATACATATGTTCTGTATGAGGAGCTGTGGCTGGACTGGAAGGAAGGAGACTGATCCTATAGCTGGGTTCTATAGGAGTTTTGAATGTGCTGCGTTTTTGAATAACAGTTTTACCTGGGCCCATTCTTTTCTCTCCCCTACCAGGACATGGAAACTAGGGGAATATCTCCAACATCCTCATGAATCATAAAAACATATATGCTCACTAAAAACAAGTGTTACAGGAAAGGTGATCATTGGCTATTTAACATTGAATGTGGCAATACACACATACTGAGCACATTCAATCACTTGTAGCCTCATGATCTGACATGACGATCTGCTGAGCCAGTTGGATGACAGGTGGAATAACCAAAACCAAAATGAGAGGACAGAAAGTTACACCTCACAGAAAGAGAGGGAACAAACTGGCCAGAGGAGACTGGCAGTGACAGCCGGGCGTGAGAGTGTGCGGTAACGCAGGGGGAGAATAATGCGCCTACTTCAGCGTGCTTTCCCATGAAGCCGCGGGGCCAGATATAATTATGCTGTAAGTGTTAAAGTGCACTTCTCAACCGCTGGAGGTGAGAGACAGAGCTGCTGCTCCCGGTGGATCTGAATAAGAGCCCTGATTCTCCCTGCAATTATCTCCTAGAGGGAGCGCTAAGCTAAGCACCACTGAGGCCGCAGTGTCTGCAGGTAAGCACCACATTCATCCATATCCTCACATGAATATGTATGTGTGTGTGTGTGTGTGAGAGAGAGACAGAGAGAGTGCAGGGACACTGTGGAGGCCCCACTATGAAGCCTCAGGCTGTGAGTGAGGAGGGAATCCGCAGGAAGGGGGGATACTCACAGATCTGGCACTCGTCCACACGGGGTCCCCAGCAGCACCCATTGCAGGACTTATGACAGCGGCCGCCTGTGGACGACATGGAGATATCCCATCAGACTCGCTTCGCCTCCCTTTCCCCCTGGCAACATCCAGCCCCTATATCACCACCTCAGTGGTGTGGGAGCCTGAGGTTAGCCAGCATCTGCCATCAAAAGCCCCTGCATTTAACACATATCGCACCTCACCCCAGCCTAGACATGCGGTACACGTTTTAATGCCTGTCATATATTTATCAGTACGGAAAAAATCACACATTTTTCAGGCACAGATCTGTATGCGCACGCACGCTTCATGATCCAGCAGGTAAATAGCGATGCCGATCCACAGGCATTACGAATGCACCACCTACCTGGGCTGAGACGGACTCAGTCAGAGGTGAACCTGGTACCCCCGCCTTCAAAAGACCCGGAGGGGAAGAGACCTTAATGCCCCCCTCTGAGCAGTTAATGAGGAAGGAGGGAAATCACGACACGGCCCCAGAAAACCTTTTCTCACATTGTTATGAAGGAGACACTGACGGAATCGGGGCCCTTTGTGTTTTCTCTGTCCCCCTCCTTTCTGTCTCTCTCTCCTCCCAGCAGCACGTGCTGCCATTGTGGTTTAATTGACTGGCTGTTAATTACACGGTGAAGCCAGATTGCCTGCTGGAGTGTCATTCCCTTGCCCCCGCTCCACGTCAGTTAAGAGCAATTATGTTAAAGGCTGACTGTATCTTGGCATGTCTCTCCATCTAACCTCCGCTCCACCTATTCCTCGTCCTCCTCCTCAGTCCCCCCCCGCCTTGCCATTCTGCCTCCGCTGCTATTGCGACGCTCCTCGATCAAGCAAGCAAGGGAGATGGAGATCCCATCATATCGCATTGTTTGCTAAGTTTGGGGAACTTGCACGGCCTACATTTTTACATGCCGTGGATTTCCTCAGCTGGACACGCGCCGGAATGAAGACAAAGATGAAGGACAAACAGCCTTGGTTTGGTGCCGTTCAGTCGCTACGATGAGAGCTGGCTGTGAATTCAACACAGCCCTCCACTTCAGAAACCAGGAACATTTTTGGTTCATTATATTTGGTTCATTAGCCGAGCAGACCGTTAATGCACAGTGTATGAGAGGGAAAAACAGCCGCATATTTTGAGGAATCTTGTAGAATTTTCTGGGTGGCTGTACAGAGGACGGTACGGCCTCAGAGGAGAAAGAACAAGGACTCTCGGGCGAGGAACATGTTTTTGGACGTGCTGCGCTTCGCCATTCTGTCAGCCTGAGTGAGCTTTAATTGTAGCTCGCCACACCGCCCGCTTCACCTCGAAGCCATAACCGCGCCGTTATGTTCAATGTCTAACAACGACCCCGACGCTGACTACCATTGACCTTGGCCAAAAGCCTTTAAAACTGTAAGCATGAAATTTGAGAAAAGACGATTAAGAAACATACCGATACCCTTCGCAATGGCACTACGACGTAACCCCGACACAAGCCCGCTGGCAGGAGGCCCTTTGAAGTTTTTCGGCGGTGCCGCGGCACTAAAACTTGAAGCGGCGAGAAAGAGAAGGGCCACCGGAACCGCCGTGGGAAGGATGGGAACAGCGGGCGCACGCGGCCCAAAGAAGAACGACTCTTAATTGGATCGAGAACAAAAACAAAAATTCCGCCGAGGTACGGCGAGACTTGAGCGAGGTAATCCGCAGAAGCCTCTGTATCTGCGAGTAGGAGAGAGAGAGGAGTCGGATCAAAGCCTTCAGGCATTACTGAGACAGGATGAAACACATTACGGGCCTCTCTTCCTGTCTGCCGTTACTGCAGATAAAGGAGGGTCCCGTGAGCTGCAGTCTGCTGCTTAGAGCCAGGACATCAGACGTGATTCCAGAGGCATTATGGCCACCCGAGGAGAATATCCAACCCACGCCGAGATATAAACAGCGGCAGGTTGTTCAAAAACACAGAGGATGAGATATCCGTCCAGCTATGGATTTTTTATTTATTATCTTTTCATTAGAACTGAGGGGGAAATACATTAATGTGTAGAATGCTGACCCAGATGCTGCATAGATTCACAATGAATGCACTGAGCAAAATGACTGATTCCAGACCTGTAACAATGGGTCAAATGTACTGTGAATATCAGTTACGGGTTGGATTTCAGTACGAGTATGTTGGAATCAGACCATTTACACTTTTCAGATTATTGTCTTGTTTTTCCAGTTACAAACTTGAGTGCATCTGTGGTGTGTGTGTGTGTGTGTGTGTGTGAGAGAGAGACAGAGAGTGAATTAACTATCTCTATATGTGTGTGTGTGTGTGTGTGTGTGTGAATGCAGTGTCATGGATACAGGTTTCCCCTGCCAATAAGGCCTGGTGAATGACTCCATAGACTCTCACACTGAGGATGCTGGTGCCACTGGCTGCTCAACCTCAAACAACAATGCATGTCTGGAACCAGGCATGTTTCTGTCAATGGCAAAATTCACTGCTGTCCACTGTTTCTTTGTTACTGTCTACAACAGCGCTATTCAATTCCAAGCCTCCAGGGCCAGAGTGTCTGCAGGTATTTTCTCCAATCATTTACTTCACCACCTGATTTCACATATTAGCTCACCTCCTGGACCAAGGAAGTAAACGAATGAGTGAAATCAGGAAATACCTGCAGACACTGCGGCACTCGAGGCCTGGAGTTGAATAGCCCTTATCTACAATATGTTAGGAAACAGGCTTACAGTGTGCTTTCTTTGGCCCTTCTGGAAAATAGTCTTGCAGAGCAGAGACTGCTCAGTTTGTCCTAAAAACACTTGCATCATCCTCTCACCCAACCTCTTCCTATTTGTGTAAATACTCACATCCGCCACTGCTATTGGTGGGCACCACCAGGAGCTCAGAGCGTGAGTTCTTGACAATGTCCTGCCAGTGGATGGTGTCGGCGTGGCACAGGAACTTGTTCTGGTCAACGTACACGCCGCCATTCAGGATCTCTGCAGGGGGAAAGGACACAGGAGAGGAAACAGCTGAGCGAGGAGTGCCCGAAAAAACAGCACACTCACAAGGACAACTGCGTGATATTGACAGAAAGGGAGGCCAAACCCTGAGACCGGTCTACCAACATTACGTTGCGTTTCAGGCACTACGGCCCTCCAGGATGTGAGCTGGACATCCCGGCTGTAGCCAACCAGTAGCCAGTAGCTTTCTCTTTCACCAAAGCAATTAAACGGTCGGCTCACTTCACTGCTGCCTTCACTGGCTCGTTACCGTCACTCCTCCCAGTTCTGAGATCGCTAATTGCGAAGTTGCAGGTTCGATTCCCAGGCGGGGCACAGCAGCTGCGCCCTTCATCACAGTGCTAAACTTGCTTCTGTAAATACTCACCTACAGTGTATAAATGCACAGTAAGTAAAAACATAGGTGATGTAAGTTGCCTTGCTAAGCAAATTAACGAAAGTAATGTAACAAAGAGAGGACAGGACAGTGTGTAATCTGGGACATAGCTCTGGGCAGCGCAGGTTTGCTAAGCTGCACCTGTTGCTCGCTCACGCTGACCATATCTGACCACGAGTCTTCCCATATCCCACAATCCCTTTCCCACTTTCAGACAAAAAGGCTACGACAATGACAGGTACAGGGAAATTAATTTACCAACTGCTGGCTCAAACCTGACCTACAGCTTGCACTCAAAGCTGGACATGATTGTCTCTTGGACAAATGAGGTCAGAGCAAAGAAAAACACCCCATATGGTCCTTATTCATAACAACAATCTGTTTTTGTTTTTCAAAGAATGGAACACACACACACCAGACATAAACAGAAAATAATAATAGTCATAATTAAATTCCAAAATCCTCCTCCCCAGTTTCAAAATCCAGGATGCCAATCCTGCCGACAACAATACCGACGACTCAGTAATTTAATATTTTGTCTCAGAGAGGATCATAATATGAATCATACCGTCTAACCCAGATCACAGGAAATCAATCTCGTCCTCCATCGGAGTGACTTGTTTCCTTCTGAAAGAGTAGAGCGCAAGGGACTGCCATGACCTTGAGATTCCCAGAAAGCTTTGTCAGATTTAATCTCTCCCGTGACAAATAAGAGTTTATAGCAGATTATCTACGTTTACAGTGCTGGATATTTCTCTCTCCTTGCAGAAGCAGATTACAAACATAAGGCAGATACAGACAGAAACATATTCATATTCAACTATCGGCTAAAAGAAGCTGCTAATAGTCCCTGAAAGACTTGATTAAATTGTGCTCTGTGGATGATTGGAGATCGTGTCACTGTGTCTTTGTTGTCTCTTCGGGGACACCGAGACCTGAACTTGTTTCGTCTCTCGTCTTCATAAACTCGTTTCATATTTGGCTGCACACTGTGGGAGATTTAAACTGGGACATTTGGCGTTTGTGAAAGCTCACCAGTGGCTGTCAGGAAAATTGCAAGGAAAAACAAATAACAAAATTCTGGGTCTAGGGAGTTGACGTCAAGGAGACTTCGTCTAGGAATCAGAACGTGTGACAAGCTTGGGATTGTGTCTGTTTTCTTCCTGAGTTAGCCGATCCCATGAATCTGTGTATTCTACAACCAAACAGTAGAAGTCAAACTGGACAATACAGATGTGGGGTTTCTTTGGCAAGATTCTGTGGTGGCACTACCTAAAAGAGAACAATTTATGAAACACACCAGTGATTTCTTAGACTAGACTCTAAACCGGCACTACCGAGAGAAAGTGGTTGATGAGACACATCGTTTCTTAGGCCAGATTCAAGGCGTTGCTATGGGAGACAGGGAGATTGATAAGACATATGCATGGATTCTTAGACTAACCTCTATGGTGGCACTTCCTGAAGGGGATCTGTGGATAAGACACATGTATGTTCTCTTAGACTAACCTCTATGGTGGCACTTCCTGAAGGGGATCTGTGGATAAGACACATGTATGTTCTCTTAGACTAACCTCTATGGTGGCACTTCCTGAAGGGGATCTGTGGATAAGACACATGTATGTTCTCTTAGGCTAGACTCCATGGTGGCACTACCCGAGTGAGAGAGATATTGGCAGGACACATGCACGGTTTCTTCGGCTAGACTACGGCATGGCTTCCCGAGAGAGAATGATTGATAAGAAGCGTGCATGGCTTCTTAGGCCAGTCTCTATGGTGGCACTTCCAGAGACCTGTAGATAAAACGCATGCAGGGTTTCTCAGACAAGGCTACACAGGGGAACTATTGGAAACAAAGTTATGGGAAAGACGTGTGCATGGCTTCTTAAGTGAGACACTGTGGCGAAACTCCAGAGAGAGAGAGAGAGAGAGAGAGAGAGATTGGTGGATGAAGTTTGCTTTGCCTCTGCCTTCCTGTTCCCTTTTCGTGACCCCCGGTAGTGTCAGATCCTTAAAAAAAATCACAGCCACCTTTCATGCTGTCATCACGATGTTGCCTTCTGCCGCAAAAGCAGGGGACAAAAAGCACTTCATCATGATGAGAAACAGCCCGGGAGTCACAGGAGTGATCAAAGAAGATGCTCTCAGACTTCAGCACAAGACGAATGAGCGAATCACTGTTTTCCATTTATGCTGGGGCAGTAATTTCTACTGATCTGACGACGCAGCCACATTCATTAAGCCGCCACCCCCACGCCAGCCCCCCTATCACACATCCCAACTTGTTTTCGATCCTCCCTTGGCACACCGTGCGAAGCTTTGACTCCGCCGCGCACCGTCCTCGCACCGCTTCGCTTTTCCGAAGTGAATTATGGACGCCGGGTGCCGTGGCCGTAAAACGCCCAGCGTAGGAGAGATAGTCTGACAGTACAGGTGAAATGCCCACAACTGCGCTCGATGAGCAAAGTGCTATGTAACACAGAGCCGCGTTCCAGATAGCGGTATGAATGGATTTGTAAATGCGCATGTCGGGAGACCTGTCATTACGTTTACCACCGCAGATTATTCACAGTGACCTGCTCATCTGGAAAGGAATTGCTTTGTGAAGAACGG
>JAINUG010000107.1:2322632-2410132 GCA_029706075.1 Aldrovandia affinis | reverse complement strand
CTTACTTGACAGCGCTTTCCAACGCACACTGCTTTTCAAAATGGTACTGTACTGTACCCAGCTTCATTTCAGATACAATGTGCTCACCACTCAGCAGGTCAGTGGCTTGGCTTTCTGTGCGTACTGGGGTATTTACAATGCAAAGACGATGATAAAATACAAAGCTATCATTAAATTAATCATCAGATGCCCTCAATGTCACTTGGCTGGAACAGATGTGGAGGTTTTAAAAGGCTTTAAAGCTCTCGTTACCGCGGTCCTCTCTCCTGTGTCGGACAAATAGCTCTGGCATTGACAGAGAGGACAGAGCGGGGGCACCGATGCCCGTAGGGCGAGCGGCACTGCCAGCATCAGCCCAGCTGCCCACACGAGAGGCTCCAGAGGAACATGAATGATGAGGCTTAATCTGGGGCTCGATACCCGGGACTTCCTTATATATCGCCGGCCTCCTCTGCCATCGATCACTCTGAAGCGTCGTAGAGCATATTCGGGTTTTTCAGACCGCGTTGCCAAGGAAACAACACCTCCAACCCTCCAAAAAAATGTAAATAAACCAATGGCGCCAGTTAACTTTGAAAATGAAGGTGCATTCCCTTTCACGACCCCAGCGCTTCGCTCCGCTCCGCAATGAGGTGAATGTGACCAGCAATAACCGAATGCAATCATGCTGTACTTCTTACAGCGTTTCCAATGATATATGAACCATAATAATCCAACTCCCACGTTCATAGTTCCGTGGCCCCAGCTGTTGATTCACTCGGTTTAATTGCATTCTTCTCACCTGCCTTCCGAGACTGTTGGCTGGTTCTTGCATTTTTCCGGAGCATCAAGCTCCTCCAACACAATTATCCCGCCGCCAGAATCAATCTGTCATTAGCGCTTATCAGGTGGGTCTCACAGGCCACAGGTTACATGGGAGCTGTGCTGGGAGCCCTGAGCCAGCCTTCGCGTGAGACTCTTGACCTGACACTTGAACCCGTCACCGCGCATTCTGTGAGCAGCCAGCGGGAAAGAGCCCGTCACCCATGGAGGTGGGGAACGAGCACATTTCACACTGCGACGAAGGTCCAGCACTTTTTTTAACGTCATTAATTTTGGAAATGGCTGGCAATGGAATGCGATGTCACTTTAAAAAAAATAAATTTGTGGTAGTGTGATCTGACACGTGTACTTTGTAATGGATTTCCGTGAGTCCTTAAGTGCAAGGCCAATTCCGTTTTAAGGGCAATGCAAGTGTTCTTCTCTTCTGTTCTATTGTATGCAAAATAAAAATACACACTGTTTGCACATTTTTAACACTGCAGGCGACGAGCAGTCAGAACCAATATGTCGCAAAATTGCAAATGCAAATATGTCATGTACAAATATGTGAGTTTTACGATGTGACTGGAAGTCAGAGTCGCAGACGTGAGCTGTAAGCAGTCAGAATAACAGCCTGGAGACACAGGTGAAGCGTGGTCAGGAACACACACTTCAGTTAGCCCTCCCTACGTCTGGCACCTACTGTCTCTATTGGCAGTCTGCAGCGGAGTTGCTTTGGTAGTAGACAGCTGGCTGTGTAAGCAACACTCTCACAATGCACAGGAATACAATGCATCAGGCACCATGCAAATATCAGCTCACACAGATCAACAATTCATAAATGTCTGAGGACAATTAGCTGCATAGATACAGTGGCTTCGGAAAGTATTCAGGCGCCTTCACTTTTTCCACTCTTTGTTCCGTGTTATAGACTTAATTTTAAATTGATTAAATTGTTGTTTTTTTGCCATCAATCTACACACAATACCCCATAATGACAAAGTGAAAACAAGTTTTTTGACACTTTTGCAAATTTATATTTAAAAAAATAAAATATGTAATTTCCATAAGTATTCAGGCCCTTTGCTATGACACTCCAAATTGAGCTCAGATGCATCCTGTTTCCTTTGATCATCCTTGAGATGGTTCGATCTCACCGGCCGCGCAAGAGTAGGCTCTGGCCGGGAGTGCCATCGGGGGCTGCGATTGGCTGTCTGCCCCAGAGAGGGGGGAGGGAAGCCGGCATGACATTCGTTGCGCACAGGAGTGGCCCTGTAGTACCGGGTTATGGTCCACAGCATGACGAGTGCCATCTCGGAGGAGACAATACTTTGCCTTCATCACTACCGGTCACAGGGCTAGGGCAATGAACTCACATTACGAGGGGGGGATTGACTTAAAATTAGCAGATGTAATTGGCTACCAAATTGGGAGAAAATGGGATAAAATCTGAAACAAAATGTAAAAAATAAATAATAATAATTTGCAACAATTTCTAAAAACGTGTTATTATGGGGCATTGGGTGTAGATTGATGGCAAAAAAATCCATTTAATCCATTTAAAAATTAAGTCAATATAATATAATTGTTAATATAACACAACTAAGTGTGGAACAAGTGAAGGGGCCTGAATAATTTCCGAAGCCACTGTATATATATATATATATATAGAGAGAGAGAGACCCTGTGTAGGGTGATGTGTGCATGGTGTTCTGGTTAGGCACATTTTAGGCACGTATAAAACAGGAGGACGAATACAGGCCAGCCACCTATTCTTTCCCAGCTCATTAAAGACACAATTGGATTTATACTGAGCTAATTGGGCTTACACAGCTACACAGGGGAATTTATGCTTACTGGACAGTTACAGTAGTGGCGAAAGAAACTTAATGCCCCATGCTCTCTGAGACTTAGTGAAGAGAGAGTGTTTAAAACAATGTTTCTGTCCTAATGTGGCTGCTTTCCAGTGGATACAGCAAGAAAATAATTAAAAAACTGGTTGTGCTCATTTAAAGCATGAGGTTAGCTGAGGATGGATGTCATTTGACCAGCCAATCAGGGCTACAGAACCTTCATACCGCTTACAATGACAGCCTTTTTAAAGACCTCGAGGAATGTGGGCCTTGATTAAAGGAGAGCAGCACCTCCTGGAGCAGTGTCCCTTTTTTGCTGCAATAGGGCACATGGGAAGGAGATTAGATTTACTTCTATTAAAACTATTAGTGTGAAGTCACAGGCAGAGCTCTGAACAGACTGTGTCCTGTCCAAAATAAAATAAAATAAAAATAAAAACAAAGAAAACCATCTTTCAAAATCCTTTCAAAATCCAAACAAAGCACTAAGAAAAAAGAAAGAAAAAGTTATCAAAAGCTATTATTCATACAAAATAAAAATAAACATAAACGGAGGCAACCTTTATGTACGTGCATTCCGCATGACTCAGTGCAATTACAACAACAGGGGCAGTCTCTTGGCAACCAGACAGTTAATTCATCGCACGTTCACCCCATTTTATATCTTACACAAGGTCAGGAGGGGAGAAAAGAGCAGCGTACATAAATCTATTGGAAGAGGGTAGTTTTTAATGTCCTTAACACTCCGGGAATAAAATACAGCCACTCTCCATTCAAATGTAATTGCAATTTTATGTATTTGACTAGTGACCTGGAAAGAACAACTGCATTAATTCGACTAACATAAAATCATTTACGAGTGGCGCGAAAAAAAAAAAAAAAAAAGGTTTCCGGGGGCTGATTGGCATGGGGAAGGATGGAGAGGCAGAGGCGAGGAGCGGACATGTTCGTGCGCTCCGGAGGACTCTGAGCAGGTGCTCGAGCGGGGCGACTGCGCGGGGAGACGGGCGGCTGCTTGGAGCGAGAGCGACAGAGGACACGCAGGCGATGGGCAACGCTCGCTTTCTTCCAGCGCCCTTCCTGAAGTTGGCTTGGATGTGCTCATATTTGTGAAAAAAGCAGTTCTTGAAAACAATCAATTCTGTTAATAAATAATTATCCCACAGCAGCACTACTACTACTACTACTATTATTATTATTATTATTATTATTATTATTATTAATGAAGATGACGATTATTATTATTATTATTATTATTATTATTATTAATAATAATTAATAATAATAATAATAATAATAATAATAATAATAATCGTCATCTTCATTATCATAATAATACAGCCAAGTTTGATAGAGTAAAAAATTATAAAGAATGAAGAAAAATAAGCTTTTCATTTTGCAATAGATGGTGTTTGTTTCCTAGAGAAAGCCATGGTTATATATAAAGAGTACTTCGAGTAGGCCTGTGTTCTGAATGGGAAAATCATACTGCACAAAAGTCCCACTTAGAGTCAAAACACCCACGGTTGAATGTGCTTTATATCAGAACACAATGCATAATGAAAATGACAAATGTAGCTATAATTAGGACATATTGAAAGTAATAACTATTAAGTGAGCCGTGATGTACAAATGGGAGGTGGTGCCAAACGCTCTGGCTTTGGTAAAACAGTATCTATGACAGAGCAGAGCATGCTGGGAGGCCATTGTCTTCTATAACCAAAGTGAGAGGGGCTGAAGGGTACAGGCAGCGAGGAGGTGGTGACGTCCCGGCCCCCACACAACCCCACCATCCCCTCCACGGAGTCTCCTTGATAACGATAATTGCGTTTAAAGCTACTTGATTAAATTTTTCCATCTCCCGCAACTGTTTGTGAGGAATCTTTATGAAAAATGGTCCAGATTACAAGATTATGGAATTCTCCAGAACTGAGTACCAGTAGAAATGAGGCCATAAAGGGAGGGGGGATTGTGGCGTAATCTTTCTTCATTTTCAACCAAAAGCCATATTAATTTGTTCCTTATGGCTGTAATAGTGGCTATAATCGAGGATGAGACTGGTTGGGGAGGCTGAGCCCTGCAGGCCAGAGGAGGGAAGAGGGAGGGATAAAGATGGGATGGTGTGAGGATGGGAGGTGGTGTCATTGCCGCAGCGAGAAGGCCAAACTGAGTCTCTCTTTAGCCAGTTACTCTGGGCCATCAGATGGATGCTTCTATGCATGTTTCACTGCTATGTCTGAGACACAATACACCATGAAGGATTTAATGATGGGGGAAAAAACAGCACTTGCCTTTCACTGTTCCTACTTATTGACATGTAATTATTATTGAATGTTTTTGTGTTATTGTTATTGTTATTGCAACTGAAGAGTGTTTTTCCAAAACTCACTCAACGGACCATATTTTTCAAGGTGGGTATTATTTTTCTGATAAACAGTTAGATATTTGCAGTTTTACTTCTACACTATTATTCTTGGGGATTTAAGTATTAAAACGTTATTTTGCATGCAAAAACTCCACTAATTTAGAATAAACAAAAATGCCAATTTTCTCAAAATTGGTCAAAGTGGAGAGTTTTTGGGGAAAAAAATTATCCAATTGTATCTATAATAGTAGTATGCAGAACAGCAGTGATTCATCACCAAGCCTTTGGGAATGTTGAAAATGGGGAACAGTTCAAGCACTCTCCCTCCTCCTGTTATTAAGTCCAAGTGCCACGTGTGACTAGAGCAGGCCGCTGCATGCATATACAGCGCAGCGTATCCGTACCCTGAGCACCGCTTTTGTCACTCTCTCGGCACGTTTTGTTGACGGGGTGACACGCTCTGCGATAAATTTAGAGCAGCAGCCGGCGAAATGAATAAGCGAAGCAAATGAAAACAGAGCGAAAAGCAGGGGCCTCTGGAGCGCTGGAGGGACACGTTCCCCATTAGCTCTCACGTTTCACTGGTTCCGAGCGGCATTTTAACGAACCTATCCCTCCCGAACGGGCTCAGAGGACAAAGCAACAGCGAGCGAGCGCGGGACCCAAATGAATACCAATTACCCGACCTCGCCGCCGCGTCGACGCCCGCACAACTGAGCGCCGTGCGGGGAGCGATGGCCCTGGGGGAGGGGGAGGCTCTCTCCTGGGCACGTGCAGCCCCGCCTCTCTCACCTCGCAATCGGAATCACATCAGCGCCGGGGTCGGGGTCAATTCCGTTTCGACTCGGCCAATTCAGGAAAGGGATTGACATTAGATTAATTAATAGAAAAATGGGAAAATCCAAACGCGGGAACACTTTCTGTTCATGAACTGAAATTAAATTCCTTACCTGAGCTCACTGATTTTAAATGGAATTGACCCCCGACACTGACCAGCGCCCCCCTGCCTCCTACTGGAAAACAAAAAACCTGCACGTGACGTGGCGGAAGATATCAGGTGAGAGCGGATGTGATGTCATGCTCCGTGAACGTGCGGGGATGGGGGTGTGGACAGCGTAGAATGTTACGCCTTGGGCTCGTGCATTCTGTTTAATATCCACCTGTGTGGCTTCAATCCGGAGGGCTGAACAGAGCTGGCGCCTCATGTCCCATTACCTTTGTCTGCATTCGGTGCTGCCCGAGCTCTCTCTCACTTAAATACATTCATTACTGAGCCACGGAGGGAGCCGGGCCGCTGCAGAGGAGATCGCAGCTAGTGCCGGTTTCGAGTGCGCGGCGTCCCAAAGCTGCGTGGATAGCACAGTACAACGTTCCCGCCCACTTGGACCTCAATTACAAACAATTCTAGCTGATGTCAGACGGCAAGCAACACGTAATGCCGTCAAGTAACATACCAAATTGCATCCGGGTTTTCTGTTTTGTACAGCTGCGGCAAAACTGTGAGGTCAGGAAACATCGTGAGAACACTATTTGCGAGCTGCGTGTCAGAGGCTCTGCTCCAGATTGAGATGCCGATGGAGACCCCAGACGCAGATTTCGTGAAGGAAGGAGCCGTGGTTATGAGCAGTGGTACACGGAGGTGAAGTTGACAGTTCCTCCCATTGTGCTCGGAGGTGAGCTGAGATGGCGCCATGCCCTCTCCGTTTGACAAGCTTCCAGCAAGGCAGGCTTGGAACACGCTTTAGGCTCGCTCACTCAGTCAGCCCATCATTCTGACACTGCTTTTACCCAGTCCCGGCCTAAAAGGAGTGGAGCCATTTTACAGTGTGAGAAAAACTCGCCATTCCATATGCGAATCACACACGCAAATGTATGCAAATATATTAATATCCAGATGTTGACTGTACGTGAATGCATATATGTTCTAAATATGATGGTCCCATCGTTAGACTTCAACAACGGTAACACTTGTGAGGAGGAATTTGTCTCAATCGGCATGCAGAGGTATTGAGGCATCTCCGATAATCAATCAAATATTCATCTCTGGAGGGAGAACCTGTAGCAAAGAGTTAGCAAAGTAATACAAATGTGTTTAAAATCACACACACACACACACACACACACACACACACACACACACACAACACAAAGACATTCACCGACATACAACACAAACACTTGCACACACACACACACATGGATAGGCATGTGGATGCACACACACACACACAAACATGCCATCACTGTATTAAATGTTTCTGTAGTAGCTAAACGAATACACAGCCAACAGGGCAGCTCACACATTTCCATTTTGTCCATGTTATGAAGGCGTGCTGCAATACCCTTGTTAACTTATAATTGACAGGTGGGATACATTATAAAACGTATTGCATTTTCAGAGCAATTTTTACAATGATTGTACTGGGGACCCCCTTCATGTCCTTCAAGCACCCCTTGGGGCCAGTGCTGGGGCCCGATGCACCGTAACCACTCCACGCAACACATATTCAGCCACGGCTTTGGCTGCAGCCTCAAAAACCTAATTATTCCATCACATCCCCCCCCTCTCCCCTCGCTGACATTTCAGAAATGAGATGCTTGGGATCAATGGGAACAGAAATAATTGGCTTGGCCCTCTTTAGTGTTTCATTAACACCTCCAGCGGAAAAAAAAGGGGGATGAAACGAGGCCTGGATTAGAGGCGAATGGACAACAGTGCGAAACACACAGAGGTGAAGTCGAGGAGCTCGGAGGAAGCTCGGGCCAGCGGCCCGAACGGACAGGTGATCGGCTCATCAATGTCAGACAGGTCAGGGTGCTAAGCCATACTGGGTGATAAAAGTCCCTGCCACTAGCATGGCAACTCACATATTTCACAATGTCAGGCCAGCAATGCACACCCTACGGCAAAATAAGCAACCAGCAAACAGACTGAATATGCAAGCCAAGCCTTTCACGATGTCTCCGCTAACGCTGCGAGATATCGCACGCTGCGGCTAGGGCTGCTTCGGATTGGCTTTCCATCGAGGTCACGATGGCGGAGCTGTTTGCTGGTTGGTTTAGAAATCCTCGGAGAATCCTCTGAGCAATTCGCATGTTCTGAGCAATGGCCTGGTTTACGGCTGACTAAAATGTAGCCTGATAGAAATGGGGATGGGAAAAGAAGAAAAAAAAACAGTTTTGATTATTAATTGATATTAAAATTCCTTGCACACTTACATTAATGTTTAACGAGATATCAGTTTGTTATTTTTTATTTTTTCTCCAAAGTTCTCTCTGGCTACTAAAACTGCTTACTGCAGCCCATTAATTGGAATTGTGGGTAGAGGGGTCAGGCCGCCCTCTGCCTACCTGAAGAAATACAGTACGGTAAAGTTAATCATAAGCACCCATATGAGATGACCCTGCCCGGTTTGATCCGGTCCTCTGGTTACCCCAGTTAGTGTGGCTCTGGGAGCTCCCAACGCCAGCCTTCGGTAAATAATTGAGGAGCCGGGTCGGTCCGCGAACATCACGCTCCAGTTTCGTGTCGCCCCCCCACATCCCCTCGCCGACACCGTTCGCACACGTCGACAGCGCGCGGCTGGTTATTCCTTCCCTCCGAGGGAGGGAGTGAAATGGCGGAGCGGGGGAACGCTTGACGCACGCTCTCTGTGATTACACTCATGTGTCAGGCCGAGCTCATCGGGGGTCTCCACGAAACGGCGTGGGCCGCCGTGTGGACAGGCAGGAGGAGGCGGAGGCTTGGCTTCCCGGCTTCGGTCGTGACTCCCTCCTCATGGCAGCTCCCCGGGGCCTCCCCTGACTCCATTAAGGCACCTTTACGGCTGCTTCCAGAGACGTTTAGCCGCTAATGGAGACAAATCTCAATACCCAGGGGCTCATCTATCAGAGGCTTTGAGTCTAAGCATCGTTGGCAGTGAATACACAGTCCGATGGTGTAGCGTGCAAGGCTTTAGGCCTAGTGGGGAAAGAACGGGCTCCCTCGTAGGTGGCCAGAAGGTTATGATCCAGGTTATGGTTCACGCTGCCTTGCTCAATGTCATGGTGGGGCAGCTCCAGAAAGAATGAAGACCTACATTTCATTCTGCCATCGAGTCTCTATGGGAAGGGAGGTTTAGATATGCATGGCGATGCTGTGACTTGCCCATTGTTTATGTTGTGCGTGAGCCTTACTGGACCCTTAATGGTGTTGATTGTGCTGCCGGTGTTCTGAGCCATTGCAGTTGCTACCCCAACTGGGAAGAACCCCCCTAGCTCCCACAGAGCCTAACCGTTGAGTGAGGACAGCAGGCTGAAGGGGAACCATTTTGAGATTTTGTACTGTGTAGTACTGTGGAGGGGAAACTCAATCCCCGCAATATGAGTTTGAAGAAGAATTTCAACCATTCATAGAGGCTGAGTTACAATGATGGTGAGCTGTTGGCGTGACCAAATAGGAAAACACCGCTCGAGGCAGAAGTTGCCCCTAAGCACTGATGCAGGATCAGCTGACTCTACCCAAATCCTATGCTTAACCATTAGGAATAAAAACACAAAACTGACTTCAGACCAGTGCTCACGGAAAAGTTATACAGGTCTACACTGAAAACTCCACCATTGTGGAAATATTGTGGAAATATGAGTGATTTCCTAAATGTTTATCCCATTGTGAGAGTTGGTGGAAGGAGGGGGCGCAGTCTGTCACTGTATGCACAGAAATAACCAGCGAGGAGGCGTGCCACTGTGAGCTGTATTTCGGATAAAGCTCTGGCATCAGATGATTATGTAACAGATGTTCCAGGAACGTCTATGTGCAGCCTAGCACAAGCGGATCGTGCCGGCATTATGTGTCATTCACAACCACTCATCCTGATTCAGGAAGCATATGTGCCGGCTTCCTGTTTGGCTTTCCTGTTCCTGTTTTGGGTGGCCATGTTTTTGTTTTGTTTTCGTGCTTGCTCTCTCAGTTGCGATGAAGCTAAGGGATGGCTTTTTTGCAAAGGCAAAGGCGCGTTTGAAGCCGGGAGATATGTTTTAATCATTGGGTTTCTTAATGATGACACCAGATGCATTATTAATGGACCCTCTTCCTCCATTCCTCTCCGATCCCAGGCCGCAGAGTGGCTATTAGCATTAGCGCCAGTCTCTCCATTTGATCTTTGTGTAATTACAGTGTTTTTTTTTTCAAATTACATCACAAGTTTTATGTTAAATAAAGAGGCCCTGGAAGTTGTGATTCTTTTTTTGCGCCAATCCTCCTGGGCCTTTTTTTCTTCTCTTTTTTTAAATATTTAATAATATTTTTTTTCTTTAAAAACAAAAATAGATATTTGTAGTGATATTTGTTTGTGTGAATTAGGCTTCAAAGGCCAGAAAAGGGATATCAATAATTTACAAATCATCATGCGTTTTATTAGTCTATATGTGCCTATGATTGAAAGCATATGGTGCTTCCACCCATGATGGGTTGCATGGCGACTCACTCTCCCGTGACCAAAATGTTCCACTGCACATAACATCATCTTTCATAGGCTTACAAAAACATTTTCATAAAAACTGCCTTTGTTGAGATTTGTCAACCTCGCAGTGAGTTTGCTTTACTGATATTTGCTATCGTTGAAACCTATGGACACACTGGTGATTAATTACAGGCACAGTGGACTGACGCTGTATACTGTATATAAATACTGTATACATGTATTCATGTGTTTTTCATGTTGGGGAGCAGAGAGGTCAGCTTTCCCGGAAGTGCAGAATTTAAGGCTCTTTATGCTGTCTGTTATTAATATTTCATTCAGTTTTCCTATTCTTGCTTATGAAATTCCCAAACGGGATCATTAATGAAAGAGGAGCAAGTCAGCAGAATGGTGTGAGAGAGAAAACAAGGAAAGGAAAAGGGGAAAAAAAACGGACTAAAATACATAACAGCATATTGTACCAGTAGCACTTGTTGTTCCTAAATCGCCTCATCACGCTGATGTTCTAATGAAACGGTAAGCAACAGAAAAAATTGCATTTTTTGGCCTGCAGTTGGGGAAGGGAGAGAAAATTCAGCTTCAATTCTCTGTGACAAGTCATTTCTCACTGGAGGTCTATTCTCCCTCTTAACTGCGGACTCATTTTGTATCATCACACACCATATTGCTCATTGTTAATCCTCTATTGGACACAATGGGACTGGCAAGTGTAGCGACGGTAATACAGAATTAGCATGCAGGCTTTAATTTAACCACAGCCAATATGACAATTACACTAGTCTTTTAGCCTTAATTTCAATGACGCCCGTGATATTTTCTAAAATGGGAATAATGCGAGGGTGCCAAGAGCTGCATTAAGGAGCCGGGGATGCAAGGATATGAACACAAACGTGGTAATTGTCATCCGAAAAGAACGATCCCTTGGTGGATGCCCGCCTCTCAAACAGTGAAATATTAAGCATGACACCGCCATAATTGGACGGGAGGTAATCAATTAGGCGCACAATTGCGACTGACCCCAGGTCTGGAAGCTGCCGATAAGAAGTGTGAATTAGCGCTGGGAGCGCCAGTCGGGGATGCGCACAGGCTCATTACAGCCCTCTATGTCCGCACCTGCTTGGAAATGGGCAGGCCAGATTAGCGCGGCCCCGGGCCCCCACGACACAGAGCGGGGAGGGCGCGGGCGACATCACAGCGCTAGTCTCATTACGAGGATGTCATACCGCAGGATTGGTTACAGATATTAGCCTGGATCCACTATGTCCAGGCAGGATGCCGAGCGGTAGGAATCCACAGCCCGCAGGCGGACGGCTCCAATACGGTAAAAGTCAAATTCAATGTGTGAATCCACTTCCTGACAGTGGTCACAGTGACTTTGGTGAACTGCGGTTATTCCCATGGTGACAATAAACACGGTAATATCAACAAAGAACCGGTTTTTGGAAGGGATAGGCACAGCTCCGGACTTTTAGAGCTCGATTCGTGCAGGTTTAAGAGACACGTCTTCCTTTGTGACTAATTTACACCTTCAGCAGCAGAAGAGTAATCTTCGGGTCCAAATTATGACCGCAATCAGACAATTGATGGCTATAATTAAGAGCTAATGTATACCACTTGGCTACTGCAATGGTCATTAAATGGTATATTACCACCAAGCTGTTTATAAAACTCTTTCATTTTATTACAGCACTGTTTCATGCTCAAAATTCAACTTTACTACATTCCCCAGCAACTACTTATTCTTAGCGTACTACTTAGCGTTTGTGTGAGTGCAAGTTTGTATCTGTGTGTGTGTGTTTTTGGGCCTACACATGCTTGTGTACATACAGGTAACTTCCAAAATAAATGCAAAACTTTGGTAACCTGGAGGGGCACTCAAGTGGCTAGAAGAGTCCCAGCTGGGCAGGGCTCATTGGAAAGGAGAGGGCCAGGCCTATCTACTGGTAATGGCCATAGCACCCCCCGACGGGCACTCACAGTACTGCACCCATTTAAAGGAGCACTCATTTACTCAAGTGTTGCCTTTGTTTTGTCAGTTTCCTGCATATTTTGCTTCGATGCGACAGAGCATATTGAGTTTTCATCTCACCAAACTCGTGCTTTAACAATCTGACACATTTAAAAAATATATACCTCAGTGGATAATGCATGATCATTAAGATTTTCCCTCTGAAAAAAGAACACGGTCAGGGGAACCAGAGCATTTACTCTGATCTAATGTGTGTTCTCTGCCCACTATCAGCAAAGACGCGACGGAAAAAGCTCAGATGTAACTAGGGACAAGTCTCTGGTGGCTGAAGACAGAACCCATAAAGCTCCAAATATGAAAACTATACTATACACACCTATTATCATTTCATAAGCATTTATGATCATTATATGCCACTTTATATAACATATTCATAATAAACACATAATAACCTATTCATATTCCTGAACACTTTGCTTGGCAATAACTTTTTTGTTGTTTAATTTTTTCTTCTCCAGTTGGTTTGGTTTACTCTCTCTCTCTCTCTCTCTCTCTGAAGGCTATCTATCACATTTTAAAAGCAGAGCTCTGTCTCTCTTCTCTTGTACTATTGATTTGTATATCTGCTCAGATATAAATAGAGTGATCAGTACTCGCGGCTGGAACATAGCAGCTCTACAAAACTCTAAACATAACAAGGGCATAACAAGGGACCTTGCTGGAACAAAGCCTACAGAACTGTGCAGCACCTCTACCTTTCCACTGCGAAGACAACACACTCGGACACGACAATACACAAGGACATGCACTGGAAATTGGAACAAAGCCCGGTATTGAAATCCCTCCCCCTTGAGCATTTCTGAGCTCTGTGCCCCGGTGTCCCTGTGTCGCGAGCCCAGCGTGCTGGCCAATCCCGTGAGCGGCACTCCGCCGGCCTGGCAGAAGGGCCACACAATGGCAGGCTCGGCTGAGAAAGAGGCTCGTGGAGAGAGACACTTTTGCAGGGCACCTGAGTTTACTGCCAAGGCCTTTTGTGCTGCTGTCTGAATGGCGCTAGGGGTGAGAAGTGGGAACGCTAGGACCAAGGAAGAGTGGTCAACAGCAGAGGCACGGAGCGAACCTTGTGGCAAGGTTGCCAGCGCCACACGCATCGCACAGGCAAGCGTGCGGCGATGGACACTGACGCACAGAAACCCGGGGCGTGGCGTTAATACAGGAGAATCAGTCAGAAAATACAAAGGGGGGAAAACTGCCAATAGAAGGTTACATAAAGGAGACAGTGGAGACCACCACAAACACAGACACAGACAAACACACACACACACACACACACACACACACAAAAACACTACGTACATGAACTCATCTAATTTCCCGAGGGAGAAAAATACGGTTCTGCTCCATTCGTTTCTGTTCTATGAAGCCTTAAAAATAGAGTGGCCCCAGCCGTTCACCATGTACCGACAGCTGAAGTGTTTACCCACCTCAAGAGCTTCACAAAACTACTCTGGCTTCCTTTTCCAGCCTGCAGATAATTCACTACATTTGGTGCACTCAGCTACAATACTAATAAAAAAAGGATCCAATGTACACAAAGGTGAAAATCTTGGGACAAAGCGAGATAAACCCACGCAAGAATCGAGTGCTTTGGACAGGTATGACCCGTACGAGTGCACCAGAGCTTATGTGTGGCCGTGAGAGCGACGCGACTGTGTGGATGAACACGTCCCCGATGTGTCTCGGAAGACGGGGAGACAGATGGGGCGAGGAACAGCCAATGCAGCCTGGCGCGTCAGCGGCGGTTTGCACGGGAGGAGAGGAGCCGGTCTGACAGATGGGCGGTGAGATTCGATGCCTCCATTTGGGCGGGCGGAGCAGTTTCACATGCCGCTAACTGAGCGATAGCGCCGACAAGGAAAGCAGGGAAAAACACTATACGGAACAAAAGAAAGGTGGAAAGTGTGTGTGTGCAACTGTGTGTGTGTGTGTGTGTGTGTGTTGTGTGTTTGCGGGGTGCGGGATTAAAAATATGTTCACTGGGCAAGCTCAGTTGTTATGTTCAAAGCTGTGTTATGTTCATTATTACGGCTGTTATTATTTAGCGAAAAGCAGAGGGTGGCGATTACAATTCGAATGTGCTATGATTGCTGCTTTGCCAATGACTCAAAGCAGGGTGTCGGGGGCTTGGCTATGCATGAAAATATCTATAATTCATCTGAAATGAGGAAGCGGCCACACTCTGAAATGTCAGGCAAAATGGCAGCGTTCGACCCCTGCCTCGGTGCGGGGATGGGGTGTAATTAAGTTTGATCATTGCTTCTTGGGTGCATCTCTGGGCAGAGGGGACGGCCGGCGATGACAGTCTGCCCTCTGGTTGGCACGGAGTATGGGGGAGGGCGGGGCAAGTGTTTCGGGGCGGAGAGAGTTTCCAGGACACTATGTTCGAGACAGGGGGTGAACACAGAGAGGGTGGGAGGGAAAGGGGAAAGGGGAGGGGTAGGACAGTGGATAAGAGAGGAAAGGAGACTCTTAACAACTTAAAATTGCTCTGTCAATGTTAATAACTCTAAAGTGGCTCAGATACATTACTGTAAAATCTGTGCGATAAGTGGCACCTGTGTATTAGCCTGATTCGAGGTGATCCATGCAAATGAATACGGCAGCAACGTAGCAGGGAATTCGTTCCTCTTGTATTTATACTGCGCTCAAATATGCAAGAACACAGGCTGAAGATACAGATTTCAAAGTACCTTGCGACGAGAGTACGGCTGCATGTTTGTGTCTTGGTCCACCGTTGGGGCAAAAACCACAGATCACAAAAACTAGCATCTGTCAACAATGAATGCTAATCGTATCGCACGTATGAATGATGTGAAAAGACAAACGATGGACAAAAAATACAGCCATGCGTAAGCCTACACCTCACCAATGGGCCTGGGCGAGTGTCCCAGGGACATTGAGCGGTAACGACATAAAAGAGACCAGTCCATCCGTCTCAAGATTTGGTGTCTGGTAGTTAATAACCTTTTATCCTCGTATAAGCAGCTTATGGATTGTATTGAACATTTTACACATCTCCGGAGAGCTGTTATAAAAAGGAACTGGAAGATAATGTGATGGCGACATCATAGGAGCCATTACGGTCTTCCCTGATGTGTCCCCTGACCTATTTTAGATCAAGAACAGAGCTGTCCATTTTGTTCTATTAATGTGTTGTGTGCTCATACTGTTGGAATGGAAAAAACAAAACACTCATGTGCACATTTCCCCTCTTTTCTTTCAGCGTTTTTTGTGTGTGTGTGTGTGTGTGTGTGTGTGTGTGTGTGCAAGCATGTGTGCGAGTATGCCAGTGTGGTTTCACGGTGAGTGCAGGTGAGTGTGTGTGTGTGTGTGTGTGTCTTGTGTGTGTGGGTGTAATGAAATGCTGATAATAAACCTAATTCCTTGGTTTCCTCATTGAATAAATAATACAATAATACAAAGATTATTAAGAATAAGAAGAATATTTAATTTTACAGCACTGAAGCCAATCTGTTGCAGTGTAAAAATCAATCGGAGAGAGGAGCCAGACCCTGTGACTAAGTTGGACAGACAAACACCGGTGAACAGGGCGTATCTTTGATAGCATTTCCTAAAGAAGGCAGCCTGTTCTCTTTTAGCAGTTGTGTTATGTTACATAACTCCCAAATCACGAGTACTTTTACTTGTAATGACATTCTTCTTTGTAGTCCCCTCGGATGGGGCTTCAAAAGTGGAAAATTCCAACTGTCCGAGCACAGGGATACTTTGTTGTAGCCTGGCTGTTGATTGGCGTTCTCTGGAGCCACGCCCCAACTGTCCTCCCGGTGATCTTTCCCAGGGTTCTCACGTGTCACCCTCTCAGAGATGGGCAGCGCGCCCTGGCAGCATCTCCCATCTTCTCCCATGATCCTTTGCTCCACACAGAGTTCACTCGCTCACAGGTGAGGACATGCGCGATGGCTCGAATAAATCAGAGAGCAAACCATCGAGAAAGTGTTCTTTTAAAGTGCATGTCTATGTGTATTCCATCTACAACAAATCAATGAGGAGATACAAATATGTACGTTGACCATATGTTTAAGATGTAGTTCTCCGTGATTTCCCTTTCATAAGGAAAAGAGAAGCCTGATTGACAGGTGCTAATCCATCCTTTATTTCCCTTTCAGATGCTGCCGGACTGTGACTCTGAAGTGCGCGGGAAACACACAAAAAAGCAGGGGGGCAGGCAGCGGAGCGCTATCGTTGGAGCAACGGTCTGGGAACGATGCCAGAACCCTTTGGTTACAGTGTTTTATTGAGTTCAGCAGCCGGCCACCGACCTTCCCAGCCCCTGTCTCCTATCTGGGAGACAGACAAATAAGCGCTGGGCATAGTCAGAGCTGGAGGTGGTGCAGGTGACATGAGCGGAGAGGGAGGCGGAACTGACAGAGCGCTGTCTGGTCACCCTCCCGTCTCCCCGCAGCCAGGCACTGCCATTTACTGTCGAAATGTTCAGGAGCTGGTGACAGGAACCTGACACACGCTTCAGGGTGAACGATCCCAGTGCTTTCCTCGAGTAAGTTACAGATTTTTAGCATACTATGACCAGAATAAGAAGATTTTTTAAAGATGATATCAGACTTTAAAATTCTATTGGTATCGACGAATCACCTTTCAAATTATGAGTGAGGGGTGGGGAAGTTGGGCACGGCTAATAATCAGGTCTGTAGTTCATATTTCCCTGTTGATGGTGATATAGGGGTGAGGCGAGGATGCAGCCTCTGAGGTTGTGTAGGCTTCCAGGAGCAAGAAGTGGGACGAGAGAAATGGAGCAACAAACAACATCTGAATCATTATTTCCAGTGCAAGGGGAGTAGGTGCCTGATCAGCTGGAATCCCTTTCTTGTGCCAGACATGAGTGTGTGAATGAGCAAGTGCATTAGACTGGAAGCATCCCTGCATAATGCCACAGCAAGATCGTCTGAGTCGTCTCTCACGACCGCTGTCTCTTTCTCTCTCCGTGACATACAGAATATGTAACTAAGTCATATATAAACATGTAATAAATATATGATGATTGTTTGTCTAGATAAAGCACTGTGTGGTTCTGTGTGGCTCAGTAGGTAGAGCATAGCGTTGGCAACGCTTAGGTTGTGGGTTCAATTCCCACTGGAACCACATATACTGAAAAATGTATGCATTCAGTACTGTAAGTCGCTTTGGATAAAAGCGTCTGCTAAATGGCATATATTATAATAGTGTATAATAAAGGTCTGGTATAATATATGGTGCAAAAGAGACATTTCCCACAAGCCCATGGGAAAATCCCATTCCCGACTGCATTCTCCTGACCAATTCGCCTGTGATTGGTCAGATGATGGTCTAAGAGAGGCCGCCTCTGGATATGCCACACTTGGTTAGATGGCCCATGAAACTGAGGGAATACAGCCATAGTAACCGAGTGTACTGTGCATGCCCACCGCGTGCAATGCTATCTGAACGCAAAATGAGTCACTGTAGCGTCACCCTGGATAGATTTACTACTGGGACTATGTCTTTGATCCTACTCAATGAATGATCAAGTTAAATGCAAAGTGACACCATACTGAGTGCTCCAAGGATCCCTGCCAGACTGGTCGTAACCTGGTGGATAATGAACACGATCGTGACCCCTTCTCCACTGGCACTCGGGACCATAAGTGGTACAATGTGCCCGATGCACCTTGTTATTACTGGCAGAGGATACTCACAGGAAGTATGAGTAAAATAACCAGCGTGTAAATTTATGAGCCATTACTAATAACGCATGCTGCGTTTAACAGACAGGCCCGTGGACGAGCTGCCTCCTGGCAAATGGTGTCCTGTATTCATTTCCTTGTTTTATGAGCACAATGGTTTAATAAGATCCACCTTGTTAGAGCATACCTTCTGCCTGAACCCTCGTATAAGCTACAGATGTCAGGAAGTACAAGAAGAGCTCCCCTGCCAGGAAACTGCTCAAATAGTTGTTTAATGGCACTGCAAAGGGCACCTAAGGCCCGTTGCTTCTCTGAAAGAATTACAGGTAGTCGACCTCACCACTTTACCTTGTTTCAGTAGATTATTGCTTAACATGCGTGCCTACTTGGGGCTTGCTGTACATTTTAAGGAACAAAAGGAGCCAGCAATGCTTGGAAATCAGTCCCCGGGAAACGTTTTAGCTGGAAGTAGCAAGGTGAAAGCCAACACCGCCATGCAAGGGTGGTTTTTAAAGCATTTTAAATGCTCGGGAAAAAAACCCAAAAGCCTAATATTTCCCGTTGCTTTAAAAAATTTTTTTATTTATATATTTATTGATGCATTTATATGCTCCCAGATCTGCCCTGGGTGCTGTAGCTCTTGAACAGCCACCGATCTGACCTCGTTACCCTGGGGTCCTCAAACAGGAACCCAGCCCTCCAGGTCATTAAGCAGCGCGCAGCTCGATACAGCACTTAGGATCAACATTGTGCAGCTATATTAAAAATTCTGCTTCCTGTATGCGCGTTTGAAGCCGGCAGAGGCATCGCGGTCTCGCAGGGACTGGACAAACAATCGTGCTGATCGATGCCAGCAGTGGAAGAAATAAAACACAAAACAAATAAAGCAACAAAAAAAAACCTTGCACAAAAACAGAAATAGTAGCACCATAACTTCCTTGTACCTTTGCCTCACTTAGTGCTTTAAAGTTTCTCGAGACGGATAGCTGGGAAGAACCAGCACCGTAAGCATTTCTGTAAGCATAACCGTGTCCACCAAGAAAATTGCAAGAGGCAATGCGGATAGTTTTTAGGACTCAGTCTGTGTCATTTCCTGCTCAGTTTCGTGTCGCGCACGGTCCTACATCTCTACTGAACGTTTAATTCGATCAGTCGTTTCATCCGTGGCTCAATGGATTATTTCCATTCTGCACTTGACGCTCGAGAACCTTTTCGACTCTGAAAAACGTTCGGTCATTCAGTTGATTACCTAACATTATGCGCCTCTCGAAATGTGCATAGCAACGTGGCCCCTTTAGGGAATCTTTTATTCACAATGCTGGAGCCAGCCCCGCAGGTACGGAGGGTGTGGATATCAACGTCGAGAGCGTGCGAGAAAATGGGCAGATGCAATTACTGAGAGCTCTGAGATCCTTCACTCAGAATCCATCCGCTGTGGAGAGGAGCAGACCCCGCGCTGGCGGGGTGCGAGAGAAGCACCCTTTCCACTGCGCGCGACACTCATTTCTGACTTGTTTGTTCCTGTCCGGGTCTGGTGGGGTACATGTATTCCTGCTGAGCTAGCTTTGGCCTTGTCAGCTCACAGAGTCCAGTGCTGGCATAGATTCAGACGTACATTAAGGAAATGCAAATGCAAAATAAATAATAATAAAAAAAGCCACTGGTCAGGTTGGCTGACTGGGAGTTTGAGCGTATTTGACTATGTTTGTCTTTTTATTTTTTTTACATTTTATTTAATTATTATTTTATTTTTTTGGTGCTTGTGCACAGTTGACAAGTATGATGGAATATATTGTATGTTTTGTGTTAAATGTGAAAAGCAAAATCAATCAAAAAAAATATTAGAAAAAAGGCCACTTTCAGGTAAATATGCTATAATTGCTGGTCCCCCTACAACTTTCACATGAAAACACTCTTTCTTTATCAGAACCCTGTCCCGAATCTCCACTTCCCTTAAAAACATTTACCTACCCAACAAAGCCCCAAATCGCTGGCCTTCAAACACTCTTTCTCACCCGACAGGTCCAACAATTCATTTTCCTTCCTGGCTCATGCTGTTTGAGCTCAGACTCGGTCTTTGGTTGCGTGCTACTTTACAAAGTTGGCATCGGAGCTGTGAAGTTGACTCAAAGTGCAAGCAGGTCCTGCGCATGTCCCTTCATACAGGGCTGCTTACTGCCAGGGTGAGAACACAGGGCACATTTGTCACCGACACTGTTTTTTAACTATGGAACGCCCCCCCCCCCCATCAACAGCAGGTCAGTGAGGCTAAATCTATAATTATAAAAAGTGAACACTCACCTATTTATGTTAGCATTTATCACTAGCTCATATGTATGTTTGTCATTGTAATGTATTTTGTACATTAATATTTTGTTTACATTTAAATGTATTTTAAATAAGCTTTGTTTTACTGTGTTTTACTGTGTGCACCTTGGGCCACAACAATTGATGAAGAGTGCATTATAATAATAATACGTTTATTATTATTATTATTATTATACCTATTATGTACTCTACCTCTACACAACATACTAAAATAAGCAGGATGTTAGGAGAATTCATAACAGGAGCCTCATTGTCTTTGTAAGGAACCTTCACCTGACCCTGCCCGTTGTAAAATATAGGACACATTTCAATGAAACCCTCCACAGCTACAGCGGGTACTGTATATAAACATGACTCAGACACTAGTGGAAATACTGTGCATAATCACCAGAAGGAATTGTGGACCCCTGCGGGTGAACAATGGCAACATTGACTGGATGTTGCCTAACACTCACACAATGTGAATTGCTAGGAGGGTGTGTTTCCATACTATTGAAACGCTAGACTTACAGTGGTCATTTTCTGTCATTGGCAGCAAAACAAGGATTTAACCTTAACTAGAGAACACCTCCTCCCCTCAGGCAAGGTAAGAATATATTAAAACTTCTCACCTATAACACAAGCAGCCTGTAACAGCACAATGCCCAATGTGTACATATGCATCACGCATGTAAATATATTTAAAAACCAGAGTAAAAACCTAGTGTGTGTGTGTGTGTGTGTGTGTGTGTGTGTGTGTGTGTGTGTGTGTGAGTGTGAGGTGAATCCCAGAGAGCCTGAAAACCCAATTCAGATGTCAGCCTTCCCTCTCAAACACATTGGAGACACTCACCAGAAAACACGTCTTTCGGAAGATTGCTCATCAAGCGGTTACAAAAAAGGAAAGGAAAAACACTCAGTGCCGAACATATTATCTAATCATGTACGCCACATCTGATTATCCTAATCTGATTTCGTCCTGCCCGTCCTGCCTGTTCCGATATCTCCTACTCTTCAGAATTTCAGGGGTTTTCTCACCTTTACCACAACAGGGGCCTGTTCACTCTATCAGCCGCGTGATTTACTGTGAGATTATCGGTTACGCATACACGCTGCTTCGTTTTCAGTACAAGGAAATCCGGGGGAAGACACATGTGCCAGACCTTTATAAACCTGTGTAGCTACATGCGTAAATGCTAAAGAAGTAAATGGAAACATTTAATACAGTTATATATTAATTGATTCAGGTACATATTAGACCTCTAATATTAATATTATGTGAATATTTTCCTTTAGGTCATATTGTTCAGACCTGCACCAGGCAGTACGTATGAAAACTAGCCCTTGAACGAACTCTGGGCTATCTATCAAGAAGGTTCACGTGTGTAATTGCTTAATACCACACATATACTATAGAGCCGGGCTTAGTTCCCTCTTCGTGGCTCTTTGGGAAGCCTGGCTCTCTGAAGCCGGAGCACACTAAAGTGTCCTGGATGTGACAGCATGGCGCCGAGCAACAAGCGCCGATGATCGATTTTGTTCATCCCGCAGCACAACCGTCGGATACGGGATCGTCTCCTCTCGCAGGGAGAAGAGCCAAGGGCCCCATCTGTGAAACTTCAGTGTCCCAGAAGAACTGCTTGGACTTTTGTTTTTCCTGTTTGCACCCTTGCTGTTATCGCTGCCTTCTCCTCAGGAACCAGACAGTTTTTTTGTTTGCTTTTTCAGTCAGAATATAGCAATAATATTAACTCTAGCCAATAGTTAGTATTACAGGGGTTCTTAATCCCAGCACAGTGGTGTTATCAATATGCTTTAACAGTGCCAACGATAGCAATTACATTTCTTATATGTGGACTGCATCGAAAGTAACAGTTATCTGTGTCAACGCTACAGTGCTTGCCACTCACAGTGGTCACGGTTTAAGTGGAGTAAGATCTAATTACTGTACATTTGATCTACGATCAGTCCTTTCATTTAATATATCAACGTATCAAGGACAGCGGAGGTGGCAGCAGCAATAACAGTGCTTGGAGGTCATCTGAGTGGAAGACACATTACCAGTGTCCAAGCATGTTAAATCAGCCAGAGACGAGAGCAAGACAAAAGCCTGACATTTAGAAAGCCTTCTACCAGGAGCGAGTATACAAACATACACACGCACTCACACATGCACACACACACACACACACACACACACACACACACACACACACACACACACACACACACACACACACACACACACACACACACACACACACACACACACACACACACACACAGACAAACACACATGCGTACACATGCGGAAGAACATGCAATAACAACCACACACATACAGACACGTATTCGGCCAGTGTTTCTGCTGAAAATGTCTCATCGCAGAGGCTTCCGGTCTCCCTTTCCCTGCTGCTGAGCTGTACTGAACCCTGCCCTGCCCAGCCCTGCACTCGTCCCATTATTTAAGACTCCCAATGTCCTTCATACAAGCCTGTGACTTTGAGATGCCGTGGCACAACACGAACCTGTGGTCGCGCAGTGTTTAGATAGCGGTTGCGCTGCGTTTATATATTCAGAATACAGAAATCACCAGTGGTCTTTGTTTCAGCCATTTCAGCACCAAAGAGGCAGCACCAATTCATTTATTTTGGCCAATGGGCCGAGACTATTCACGCCAATCCTCCAAATTTCACACAAAACTGTTTGCTCGTGAAAATTGTAGGCTAATTTGGCAGTAATCACCTCTTTTAGTTTATTTTACAGAGCATTGTTAGCATTAATGTGCTGCAAGCCTTATCAGCGCACAGGTCAAGATAATTGGTGAGGCGCTCGTGTGAATTTCCCATCTTTTCTTGTCTTTTGCCAGCCATTATCTCCCGCTTAAAACATATTTTTTGGACTTAATTAGATAAACGTTGTTCGAACAGTCTCATCATGCATTATGTTTTATCTATAACTACCTTCCCTAAAACTTGAGTAAAACCTTTCATTAATGAGAACGCATTCAAGCCAGATTATGTAAATCAAAGAGGGGGGGATGTTAAAATAAAGGAACAGAGGTGTTTTAATGAGTATTTGATTCCAGAAGAGAGGCCCAATTTTCCCAAAGTGCATCAATTTCAGACTCGCCTGTTCTTTTGCGCTTAGTTGAGGAGGCTGGAGGATGAGGATGCTGTGCCACAGCCTCTTCCAAGGGCTCTTATTTCAATTTATTAATTTTTTTAGTAAATGGCACAGAATAAATCCAAACCACTTTCCTCTGAAAGCTGCAGCGTTTTTAGCTCACCTCCCGATCGTTCTGTACCGAGCCTTCTAGAAGCCGGCTTTACCCTTTCCCCACTGAAAGTCCTCCTTTACTGCGTAAATTACTGTTATTCATCCACCCAGTGAGTCATGCAACACTTATCCCGCGTAAGTCCATGGATATGTTTTTTTTTGTTATGAAAAAACTAACTTACAAGTGCACAGATAAAGTTTAATCGCACGCCTACCAGCAATGCCCGCTAGAGACTGCAGAACAGGGATAAGGATTGTCTCAGACGTACACCGTTGAGGTTAACGAGCAAAAGAGAGACAGAAAGCACAGACAGACATTGACAAACAGACATGCGTGTCAGACATGCGCTGTCCGGCTTTGTGACATGGCGGCAGGCCTACCGGTGAGGTTCCTGAGGCCCAGCTGGCGCAGGCCGAAGTTGCCGTCGCGGCGGTAGTTGAGGAAGATGGCCAGGGAGTAACGCTCCTCGTACAGCTTGGTTCCCCGGATGATGCGCAGGTTCTCCAGGGGCAGGTAGTCGAACTGGTTCAGGGCCACGAGCACGTAGCCCGTCACCTCGCGGATGGACTGCAGGGGGGACAGGGGACAAGGGAGACCACAGTCAGGGAAACGGCGCTCTGCGTATATAAGCCCTCGGAGACACTGGGATTCGCACAGCAGCATGCTTCATTGACTGCTAAAATAGAAAATATAAGAACATAAGAACATAAGAATACATAATGACAAGAATTCTGCCCATCTAGGCTCCTCATGTCCTAATCTAAAGAGTATCTAGTACTACATCTAGCCTGGAATAGCCCAAGTGTTTCTGCTACTACCTGACCTGGCAAGCTGTTCCAGGCATTGACAACTCTCTGTGTAAAGAAAAACATCCTAATATCTGTGCGGAATTTGCCTTTAACTAATTTCCAGCTGTGGCCCCTTGTTCTTCTGACCCCACTTATTTAAAAAAAACTTTGGTATTTCACTTTGTTAATCCCTTTTAGAAATGTAAAAACCTCAATCAAATCCCCCCTAAGTCTCAGTTTGCTAAATTTAAATAGATTGAGTGCCTTAAGTCTATCATCATAAATTTTACCTTTCATACCAGGTATCAGTTTAGTTGCCCTTCTTTGGACTTTTTCAAGAGCTTCTACAGGATATCTTTCTTGTAGTGCGGTGCCCAGAACTGCACACAGAATTCTAAGTGAGGTTTGACAAAGGCATTCATATAACCTCCTTTGATTTATACTCAATACTTTTTGCTATGTATCCCAGCATCCTGTTGGCTTTTTTCACTGCTGTAGCACACTGCTTTGATGCAGATAGGCTTTGATCAACTACAATTCTTTTTTCAAATTGAACACCTACTAACTTTTCTCCTCCCTTAAATTACTCCTGTCTAATGTGTTTATTTCCCACATGCATAACTTTACATTTAGCAATATTGAATGTCATCTGCCATGTATCTGCCCATTTTTTGATTTTGTTTAAATCATTTTGGATTACTTTAGTCGATTCCAAACTGTTTGCCAAACCCCCAAGTTTAGTATCATCTGCAAATGTAACTATTTTGCTACTAACGTCCATATCAAGATCATTTATGTAAATATATATGTACCATATTGAGGACACTGGAGACTTATTACACTTACGCTATCACGGGTAAATCTCTGTGATCTTTTTGTGAGGATTGTGACCCACTATGAAATGCAGACCCATATATATATATACAGGTATGTACTTTATTATGCCACTATGCCACTTTATTAGGTACACCTGTACACCTGCTCGTTAATGCAATTATCGAATCAAAAAAACAAGAAAAACTAAAAACATCCAGTGAGCAGCAGTTCTGTGGGCGAAAACGCCTTGTTAATGAAAGAGGTCAGAGGAGAATGGCTAGACTGGTTCAAGCTGACAGGAAGGCGACAGTAACTAAAATAATGACGTGTTACAACAGTGGTATGCAGAAGAGCATCTCTGAATGCACAACACGTCAAACCTTGAAGTGGATGGGCTACAGCAGCAGAAGACCACACCGGGTTCCACTCCTGTCAGCTAAGAACAGGAAAGTGAGGCTACAGTGGGCACAGGCTCACCAAAACTGGACAGTTGAAGATTGGAAAAACATTACCTGGTCTGACGAATTTCGATTTCTGCTGCGACATGCAAATGGTAGGGTCAGAATATGGCGTAAACAACATGAATCCATGCATCCATCCTGCCTTGTGTAAACGGTTCAGGCTGGTGGTGGTGGTGTAATGGTGTGGGGAATGGTTTATTGACACAAATTAGGCCCCTTAATACCAATTGAGCATCGTTAAATGCCACAGCTTGTTGTCTTGTTGCTGACCATGTGCTTCCCTTTATGGCCACAGTCTACCCATCTTATAATGGCTACTTCCAGCAGGATAATGCGCCATGTCACAAGCACATGTCATCTCAAGCTGGTTCCACGAACATGACAATGAGTTAATTGTACTCCAATTGCCTCCACAGTCACCAGATCCCAGTCCAATAGAGCACCTTTGGGATGTGGTGGAATGGGAGATTCGCAACATGAATGTGCAGCCGACAAATCTGCAGCAACTTTGTGATGCTATCATGTCAACATGGACCAGAATCTCTGAGGAGTGTTTCCAGCACCTTGTTGAATCCATGCCACAAAGAATTCAGGCTGTTCTGGGGGCAAAGGGGGGTCCTACCCAGTACTAGAAAGGTGTACCTAATAAAGTGGCCACTGAGTATATATATGCTATTACATGCCATTTAGCAGACGCTTTTATCCAAAGCAACTTACAGTAGTGAATGCATATATTTTTCAGTATATGTGGTCCCCAATGGGAATCGAACCCACAACCTAAGCGTTGCTAGCGCCGTGCTCCACCTACTGAGCCCCATAGAACCACCATATAAACACACTCTGTATGCACCCTGCCATGAACAGTGTCTCTGCACTGTGGTACACACCGTTTATACCTTTATCGCATCGGGAGGATATATGGGAGTCGAGTTGATATAGGTTTGTAACGCCGGGAGGGGTGGAGGTAGGAGCAGAGAGGGCTGCTCCTCCTCTTCGGCTGCTGTCAGGTGCTGTTCCCTCACATATTGTGGGAGCCTAGAGGACCTTGGACAGCAGCGGCTTCACACACAGGCATGCTCACCTGAGGCCCATCAGTATTCAGCTCAGGTGTTGCCCATTGCCTTCATTAGGCCTTGCCTGCCATGCCTCGTGAGAGACTTTTTGTGGACATGGAGGTAGGCACTGGGTTTTTCGGCCTTAGCTTCTCGCTCTGTTTTCTTGTTCGGTTTGTTTGTTTGTTTGTTTGTTTACCTTAGTGCCCCAAGGAGGGGACAATAAAACAGCCTGTGGCCTATTTGGAGCTCTTTTCTGGAGCCCACTCTCCGTCTGGCACGGTGGTCACCTCTGCCGCCTTGTCACAAACTTTTATTTTTCTGTTTTTCCAATTCGGCTCTTGGGAATACAAGCTCGGGGGTTGTAGGGAAACTTCGGTACGTATTATAATAAGGGCTGAGGCTGAACCAGAAGGACATGCTATCACTGCAATATAATATAACTTGAGGAGATAATGACTGCCGAGACTTCCAAAAAACTTCCCACCCGACGCTCATATCGATCACGTTGACATCCAATCCGGGCTACGCACTGCGCCGTTACCCGAGACGGAGACGTGGGTCATTCGGCAGGACGCCGGTCACAGCTCTGGCAGGCGGTACAGAGAGGAGCTGGCTGTAGTTATGAAAAAATTATCCTGAAGAGCAGATGCTGCTGGGACCACAGCCACTGACAGCTGTCAAGAACCGTACGTACCGACATGCAGCGGGCGGATCCTGTCCAATCGCCGGCTGGCTGCTTCCAGTCCACTGGTAGAGACATAAGCCGTTTTGTAAGCGGACGGCGAGCCCGTATTATCTGTCCACAGGAAATGCACATTGATTTGTTTACCGGCGTATTTATTAGCTGGCCGGCTAATACATAAAGGACAGGAGTGGGGATGGCAGTTGGACGGGGGAGAGCAGGGCTGTGGTTGTTCAGTCGGGAGCAGGACGTGAATGCGGAGCGTTGCGGTCAACTAGCCGGGAACAGAGCAGGACTGTGGAGCCTTGCAGTCGATTGGTTGAAAGCCGGACAAAAGCGAGGAGCTTTGCAGTTGATTGGTCAGAAAAGGGACGGGAGTTAGGAGGTTCGCAGCGAATTAGGAGCTGGGCAGGAGTGAGGAGCATTGGCAGCAGCAGGCAGGCAGCAGCTGTAGGGAGGCGGTGGGCAGCTCTCAGGTCCTGTTACCTGAGCCAGAGTGACCTGGGGGGGCTGGGGAGGCTGGAGAAGGCTGACAGTAACAGGCCGGGCACCGCAGAGAAACCTGCTGTATACAGACTCACAGCCACGCCGACAGTCACAGCTCACAACATACTTCTGAGTCAACTTTCTTCCCAGTGGGAGAATCCGCAAGCCAGTCAATAGAAGAGCCCATCAGAGGATAGGATTAAGGAAGACTATGGTTTGTAAACTGCCTATATGCAGCTGTCTGTAAAGGGCCGTTCATCCTTGTGTAAAAAGCACAACAGAGAGCTTATTATCTCTCCTTTTCCCTGAAACAGACTCCAGCTTGCTTTAAAAAGTGATGGACAGTGGACTCACGCACGGGCATTCGGCTAAATCTTCGAGGGGGTTTGTGTTATAAGACGGCGCATAAACTGACATCGTCAACTGTGCCTGATACCTGAGAACTGGCAGGTTCTGCATTGACCCTTTCTTCTGTTTGGACTTAAATCTTTCAAAAGATATTTTATCTGCACCCGATCTTAATTCATTCTCATCACTCATCAACCATTTCTTCCCGATTTCTTGTGAGGTGCACTGTCTGAAACCCATCTGGGTGAACTGTTGTAATCTGCGTACATGTCTTTCCCAAAGGGCATGGCAGTAGGTGTGGATTTGGCTCATCTGGTGATATGCACTCATAGGGGACCCCTTTATAAAAAAACATTTCTGCTGTGATCTCCTCATAATGTACGCAAATTACATAAATAAATACATCAATTCCTTGCATAAAACAGTACAAATAAAATCAAATAATAACACCAACAATAATAATACTAATAATACTAATACTACTACTACTACTACTACTACTAATAATACTACTACTACTACTACTACTACTACTACTACTACTACTAATAATAATAATAATAATAATAATAATAATAATAATAATAATAATAATATATTTTGTGTGCTAACTGCTCTTTCATTTCTGAATTTAGAAAACAATTGTGTTTCTATTCTGACAAAATAAAAGTGCAAAAGCCGGGATTCGAGGGCATCCGAGTTCTGACCGCCGCAGGGACTGAAATAATTCAAGAGGCTACTCCCGGTGACTCAGCCTGACTGCCCGTAGGTGAGGTGCACAGCTTTCACGGAGGAGTGTGCTGCTATGCTAGCCCTGTCACGTCGAGTCAACAGTGACTCACGCCGCCCCTCCATAGGCCTCACCGCTGACTAGTGGCTGTGCTAAGCCTGGCCTGGGAGGTCACAGACGGGCATGCTCCTGACCCCGTGTTTTCAGCTCGGGATGACACTCAACACCCTGCCAGGGGCGTCAGCGCCTTTCTTCCTGATATGAATTCATCACACCGGGACAGTGATACTCCTGGGCCTTCGGGGGGACGCCGAGGCCAGTCACAAAGGAGCATGCCGCCGGTCCTGCGGGCCGAGCCGGGGATGAGTCGCGCGGCCCGGCCGTGGGCGCGGAGTGCCCTTTGTCTGATGCGCGTCTCCCCCCCCGATGGCGGAAAAGCCTCCCGACTTGTGGAGAGACGGTGGAGGTCAGCGTGACTCATAACCAGCCGCCGGCGCCGCGGCTTGGCAGGCGCTCGGCTGCCACCGCTGAGCCCGGACCCCGCCAGCCTCTGTGCCAGCGGTAACCAGAAGGAAACCAAACCACTGTTACCTAGCAACCGTGAAAATCTGCCAGGGAGGGAGGGGGCAGGGGAGAAGAAAAACAGACAGGAACAGTGTCTTTGTTGTACTTTTCCTAATTTAATTAAAGGATTACCTTGCAGCGCTTTTATGCGCCCCCTTTAGATTCCTTTGTTTACTTTTAAACGCAATTAAATTTCCTTACATCCCTAATTTGTTATTAGCAAGCCTCCCGATCAATATTTCCTGAAGTCCAGAAACAACATAAAGAGACAGGAGGCACAAGTCCAATGGGAAGCAAATAAGACGATTGGCCGTTGTTTTCCCCTGTTTGTGTATTTAATGGCTAATTTAGAAAAGGAAACACTTGCTCCTCAGATTCTAAACTCATTTTAAAACGAACTGTTTATTCTCACCGTGGCCATTTATGGTTATATTTCTTTGATCACAATATCCAATGCACTGTAATCAAATACCCGACACAGGCTTTATTGTTTGCCAGTCTGTACCCAGTATGCAAATGAGAATATGGCAGAGACAGTTCATAGATATCTGTGGGCCATAATTTAGATAACAGACTGGCTCAAAAGGTGACCTGGGAGTTGTAGTTTGGGATTTTAATATCACTCATGACACAATCTAACAACGTTTTAGCACAACAAAATAAATGGAAGAGTCATTTAAAGCAGACATTGTCCCTTCTGTCCATCGATAGCAGACCTTTAAGGGCGAACCTGGAAGCCCCACAATAAATCAGCTGTGTTAACGCAAACTGCAACCGCAATGATTTTTAGTGCATTGTTGAAAGAAAGGAGTAAAAGATAAAGGAAGAAAATGCCCTCAAGTTTCTCACAACACGGGGCAGAACCGAACAGGATTTCGTCCAATAACAGATGAAGAGAAAGAGTTATAAAAAATGACTTTTTCCTACATGCCAATAACGATCTGTAATGAGATTATGGTTCCCTTGCCCCCGGCAAGACTGATGGCTGCTTACCCAAGAGCTCACAACTCAATTTTTTATTAAAGATGGAACGACCCAAGATACCCTGTGCCCACCCTCCTTCTCTCTCACACACACAAACACCCTCTGTATATTACAACATATATAACCACATACACCAATGTGTATAGAAACACATTTAATTGCACTCAGGTGTAGCAACACATACACACACGCCTACACACACATACATACATACATACATACTACATACATACAAACACACACACACACACACACACACAGACTACAAACAAACACACACACACACACACACACACACACACACACACACACACAGACTCACACACAGACTCACACACGCACACACACACGCACACAGACTCACACACACACACACACACACACACACTTCCACTCTCGCATACGCATGACCCAAAATGACTCAAAAATGAGTGTGTTTGTGCATAGTTACAGCCAGACACAGACAGTGAGTCCAACACGCACACAAGGGCACCCAGAATGAAGGAATGAGAGGGGTAGAAGGGAGCGGAGGTGAGAGACGGGGAGGAGATGCACAAGCTAGGAAGAAGAAAGAGAAATACGGATAAGAACAACAACAGTGAGAAAAAACCCCAAATAAAGTGGACAGAGTGTGTGAATGAGAAAAGCAAGTGGAGGGTAGGGGGCGTGACACGGTCCAAATCAGAAGATATATTCTATATAGTATTCTACAGTAAACAGGGGTCTTTCGATCCTCGTTCACCTTTTGTCCTTTTCCGTCAGAGACAAACAGGAGGGGCTGGGAGGACTGACGCGTCTCTCTCTCTGGGATCTCTGTGCAGCGGAGACAGATGCGCTTTCCATTAAACTACAAGGCGGGGAAACCATTTCGCCATCAATCACCGCGCTCCGCCCCACCACGGGTCAACGAGCGGGCTCACCTAGGGAGAGCTTTCCCTCCGTCTGCGCTACGCTCGCTGTTTTCATCCCAACATGTTCCGCTTTCACCATGTTACTTGCAGAAAGATAAATAAGAGAGAGAGATACAGAGAGAGAGGAAGAGAGGGGGAGGGAGAGACAGAGAGAGGGAGAGAGAGAGGAGGAGAGGGGAGAGAGAGAGAGAGGGAGAGGGAGAGAGAGAGAGAGAGAGAGAGAGAGAGAGAGAGAGAGAGAGAGAGAGAGAGAGAGAGAGAGGCGAACTATGATTGTTCTTACCATGTATTAATGCACATCGTGTAAGAGCATCTGCTAAATGCTTAAAATGTT
Source organism: Aldrovandia affinis (assembly GCA_029706075.1). Lineage (NCBI taxonomy): Eukaryota > Metazoa > Chordata > Actinopteri > Notacanthiformes > Halosauridae > Aldrovandia > Aldrovandia affinis. Next base: position 2,378,201 of record JAINUG010000107.1, on the reverse strand, counting down.
AAATGTAAATGTAGAATGGCAGAGTTGAGAGAGGCCAATAAGGAGGAAATACACTTGCTTTGCTGGCTCCTCATTAACAGAGTATTACGTAATCATGAACATAAATAATAATGTTCTCTTCCTGAAAGAATCTTCCTGTTCTCTTCCTCCACATAGGCTCAAAGTACTTTACGGGCCATATGTTTATCATTTTCAATTCACAGAATTGCAGTTCAATGAAACTGATACGGCATACTTAACCTAACCTGTAACGTGCAATCACAGGATAATGTGTTTGTCATATCGGGGTGTCATATGCTTTTGAATCTCCATTGAACCGCAGTTTTGCATCTCCACACCATGCGTTGTCCGAGAATAGTCCGCTAACATCAAGACAAACCAGACATAACTGAATATAGGGCACAGCAGACCACTGTGTGAACAGGTTGCCATGGATATGTTCAAGGGCAGATGATACACACAAACACACACACACACACACACACAGACATACCCAGTAGGCCTTTGATGACCACTTTGTGCCGGGCGCAAACAACACAGCCAGCCCTAAAGGCCAATTTAAACACTCTGAGAGAGGCCAGATAGCAGAGGTAGTCCAGTGCGAGACCTGTGCGTGTCCGCAGGAGTAACCGGCTGCGCAGTCCTCGACGCGCAGGCGTCTGCATCGCACACAGCTCCGGCTTCGCAGCTCGGGGGCAGAGCCCGTGAGGTCGCAGGATCCCGCCACCGAATGCACAGCCCGTCCCCAACGGGCGCACTCCGTTCCACCCAAAACAATTAGCAACCGGCTAGAAACCCACTCAGGGCTCAGCGCTGATGGCTCTCTCCAGCTCCTTCCAACTTGCCCCAGGCACAAGATCAATTTTCCATTAGGCCGGAAACGGGGCTGTGTTACTGTAAAATAACACTGTGCTGCAGTCGGTGGTATTTTGGGTACACGAATCTAGACGACTCCCCCCCCCCCACCCCCAACCGCCTGCAGATGATACTGCCAGGGTGACTCACTTTTACCACTCCGACTCTCGTGACCCTGCGCTGCGCTGGCGTCGGAGCGATACCTTTGGCACGGGCCGGTCGGACGCACGCGGAAGCGGCAGACACGCCGTGCACCCCTAGCCCTAAGCTTGCGCGGCAACAGCAAGCAATCGAGGCCAATCAGGAGAGACCATATGGTTGCAGGCTTGAATTCTTCGCTTGACTCACATTGTTGAAATTATTATGGATGCAAAACAGGACGATTTTGGTTGACTTAGTTAAAAAGTATCTATTCATTTATTGATTTATATCAAAGTTTGATCATTTTTAAACAATTTATGATATTTTTTATCATTTATATTATTATAAAAGGTGTCCTGCTAACAGTAACAAAAGCAATATTATTCAGTTTACACGTTAAATGGTAAAGGGCTACTGTAGTCAAAGTAGTGCTGTAAGCAAAATGGCAGCATGTGCCTATTTCTTTTTAGGTTTCACAAACTTAAGCACACAAACTTAGAAATACACTTAAAAATAAAACGGATATGAGCATTGGTGTTTCAAGCGTACATTATTAAATTAATTAACAACTATTAATTAAGGCCATTTTGATGCATAGTCAGACACTTTGGGTGAACACACAAAATGTATACGAAAACCAGACATCTGGAAAAAGTGTTCCTTCGCCGCCTTCCCTAAGGATAGGAGTCTTAATCCTGGACTACATTCTCACAAGTCTCACTAATAGTCACATTTCTGGAAGGCGGGACAGGATTGATTCGATAGATTAGAAGGAACTTTCCAAGGGTTGAGGCTTTTTGTAAAGGGAAAGTGAATGTGTTTTGCGAGTAAGAAAAAAAAAAGAAAAAAAACGTTTCTCCTTCCTGGAGACGTGCACGGCTTCGAAATCAGGTCCTTCAGTCCTGAACTTCACAGGGGATGGGAGAACGGGAGGCAGACCCGCCGCGTTTGAGTGCATCGTGAGAGGAGGAGAACAGTCAAGTGGAACGAGGAGGGTCTCTGTATATATGAATGCATAATTAACTCTCCACCTGTTCCACCTGCGTGGAGAGAGGGAGGGAGCGAGAGAGAGAGAGAGAGAGAGAGAGAGAGAGAGAGAGAGATGTGAGAAGGAGAGGCAGATGGAAGGAAGAAGGAAGGGGGATATGGAATGTGAGAGTGAGAGAGAGAGAGTGAGAGTGTAATGACACCATTACCACAAGTGAGAAATGAAACACACATTACCTTAATTACATAAAAAATTCTAATTTACATACATATAGAACTTGTCTCATATGTCAGGGGAGGGTGAAATTCTGATGGGGGGTTGAAGGGGCTTGGTTTCTGTATTTCTTCTGCCAACATTAATATTTTCACCTCTCCTTCATCATTCCCGGTGGCCAATCTGACACTGCCGTTAAAGCAGACTTTAACCCGAGACACCACGTAGACTTTGTCCTCAGCCAGTGACATTGTAAAGGCAGTTTTTACCCTGTAAAGCTAGCTCCTGGCATGGAAGATTGAAGTGAAGGGAGAGAGAGGGAGGTGCGGCCATCCTTTGTGAAATTTACGTGTGGTGGATAAAGCCTTGACCAGGCCCTCAGAGGCACACATCCACTTAAATCACTCAGAAATGACTCGGTGACCACAGTCCTAAATGTGGAGGGCAAACGCACCATAAAACACTCAATCGTCTCGAGAGTTACGAGTGCTTCGGCAAGGGCCCGGCAAGAGGGCCCTGCGAGCCAGTACACAAACACAGCACTCCATCTCCCTGAGCCGCATTCTCGCAAAGTTGCTGTGACACTGCAACAGAAACATTGTGCGCCACAATGTTACATGAAAGCGGCAAGATTGTCATGTGCTAGTTGGGACCGGATTCTGTGATTCAGTCGGTCAGGGTCTATTCCCATAAGGGTGCGGTGTCCCAGGGGGTTGTCAATGACATAAACATCTGCACGCCCACCCCCCGTTACCCAACCCTTGATCCAGTCCTACCCCTCCCGGTGTGAACTTCAAATGTGAGCCACATTAAACATGTAGCAGGTCTAGTCTTTGATCCCACATGACGGCTTGATTCATTCTCATCTATTCTCTCTTCTATTCTCCTCTCATCTATTCTTTAATTTTCATTATTTTTCTCTTCACAAAACATGGACCCTTTATCTAGGAGGGGGAACAACAACCAAAAAAATAAATAATAATAATGAAATGCATAAATTGTTTTGCCATTTCCCCCCCCCATTGTTCCGTATTGTATTAGAAGCTTAGAAGTATTAGAAAGTTTCCGTTCTATTCAGTTGAAATGAATCCCCAAATGAGGAGCGAAGCAAGGCGTCTGGGAGTTCCTCTCAAGAGTGCTGAGATGGGCTCTCTGCACGTGCCCAAAAGCAGCTTGTGTGTTGCCTGCCTGTCGAGGCACTTCCTGCTCAGTGCACATCCCTTGTGGGATGCTGGCTGTAGTGGCGGAAATGTGTGGAAAAGCCCACCGTTACCACAAGATGATAAGGCCAGCAACATGCTGCTTTACTCGTTGGCTTAATGAACGACCGAATCCAGGGCAATTTACACTACAATTTTCTTACACTAAAAGCATAATAAAACCAAGATACACAAAACACACTTACAGGCACATGTCAGCAAAATAACCAACTACGGACCCCAAAATCAGCCACTAGTATACCTGACACTAGTATATTCTGATACTGGCGCACGCCAAAAGATGCTGGCTTAATGTGACCACTTTAGAAAGGCATTCTTGGCGTGTGAGCACCACAGCAATTGTGGTTCATTGACTGGGGTTTTGTGTGGTTTTTACTGCATCAGACAGCGAGAAAGTTTCATATCTTCCTTGTTTGTATGCTACCCCCTCAATCCATGAGGTGCATATCTTGCCAAAGAACATTGATTAACTCTGAAAGTAAAGCGACTCTTCCAAACTCATAAATAGAGCCAGGAATAGAATAAGTTCAGCATTGAGGACTCGTGATATAGCTCCCGTGCAGTGGACACAGGGAACTTTTAAAAGAAATATGTCTTGAATAGTTACATGACGGTTTTTGGCCAAAACCTATGCTAAACCTAAGTCCATTTTTATGAACACATGGCATTGTGTGTTCAAATATAATGTGTGCACTACAAGCCCAAAGCCTACTTTTATAACACTGCTAAAATAAATGATTAAACCTAACCTCTGTATTCCTTCAAAAACAAAGGATAAAACATATACTTGGAATTGTACGGATATGAAGATCATATACATTTTCCCAAGATGCCTTATCCAAGGCAATTTAAATGCCTTCCTTTTGTAAGTATTTTTATTATTATCTGCATACAAAGCTGGATATTTGAGGCTACAGATCTTGCTCAATTATAAAAATGGACCCACATCTTCAACCTTCTCTTTACAAGCCCGCACCATGTTGACCACTGCACTGCTTGCAAAATAAGGCATATATATTCCTATATAAATTGTGGTAAAATCTGAATGGGCTTTGACTTGCTGCACAGTGAGGCTGTGCAGAGCAGTGGGGGTTGGGGAGTTGTGGGCGGTGCAGACAACTGGGACAGTGACTTTTGATTACAATAACAGTCCATTCATCTAGGGCCACCATTTTGTCTGCTGCCTAGAGAGGACATAGCACTGTGTCAAGCCTGGTCTGGAGCACGCCGAGGGTCTGCCGGCTTCACGCCGACTCTGTGGCGACTCAAAAAAACGTGGCAGAAATCAGGGACCAAACAGGGCAGCGGTTCTCAAGTCCCACGCGGCAGAAATAACGATGAGGATCCCGCCCCTCTGACAGCTCCGTTCGCTCACTCTGCCCAGTCCGGGCGACAGCAGCAGTGCTGTTCCACGTGCGAGCCCTCCGTCGCTGGGCCCCGCAGAAAGATCACCGCAGGTGGGTGGCCCTGGCGACGGAGATGAAGGAAGGCGGCGGTCCTCCAGGAGGATGAAGTGGAAACAGGGTGAACATTTATACCGCGCAAACAACGCTGAGCGTGGGACTAACTGGGCTGTCCTGCTGAAGGATGAAGACAGAGCTGGGAGAACGGGAGCTGTGGGTATACCTCCCAGAGGTAGAAGGCTTTTAAGGAATTCAGAGCTGGGTGTCTGTTATAGCTTTTTTTTCCCTAATTGAATTTCTCTTTCTCTCTCCTACTGACATACCTGCTAAATCGGACGTTGTGTGACATTCTGATGTTTGTTAATGTTTGTGAATCTAGTGCTGCTATCTGAGGAAGATGCAAAGCAGCTGGATAGAAACCATAAAATCATAATATTATAATTTAAGGTAAAATAATCAATATCTATATGGAGCATTCAATTACTTCTTAGTTTTGGGGAAAAAGTTAAAAGCTATTTGAAAATGAACTGCAGGGAAATTTCAATTGGACATACCACAGCATATTATTAGCTCTTAAAAGGTGTACATAGCCAAAGGCTGGCCACACAATTGGGGAATTTAATCAAAAGGTTGCATGTTTGAATCCCAGGAATGGGCACTCTGTACTCAAGACACTTAACCTCAATTTCTTCAGAATATGTCCCCCTGGTGTAAATGAATAATGGGTGAACTACTTAAGTTAGTAGCGTAGGGATGTCTGGTGTACACATAAATAACAATATAAAATAAACGCATGTACGACCAGATTCTTCTCCTGCATTCTGACTCACCCCCTGTGAAGTCACAAATGGCACCCACACATACCTGTGCTGTGTATGTACACACATGGGCATACCAACACAATCACAATAATTCAACTGTGTGTATCAACACATACAGTACAGTATGACAGGTTCACATATACACACCTATGGGTGCTTATGTTTAGAGATGAATAGCTACACGTAATATCACAGCCAAAGTTGGTAGACTAGGGAGGACTGTACTTGGTGGAGATGAGACAGAGCTTGCTGATTTCTTCATGTTGAAGAAGGCCCCTGATCACTATCTCTTAGGTACAATGTAATACTGCCAATTTTGGGCAAGACTCACAGATAGGGAAAGTGTGCAGCTGTGTGTTGCATGCCATTGTGTCAGCATTTATTAATGAGGGTTGTTTTGGTACTTTCTAAAAGGAAAGTGAGGTTTCAAAACCATCTGGCTCCTCTGTGAATTGGTGAGCAGGCATAAGTTAACTCTCTCAAATGTTGGGAAAAACTTCGCTCTGTGATGAACTTCTCCATCTGTGTGTGTTTAATCACATTACTCACGGACAGATAAACAAGGCACAGAAAGGAGCTATGGAAACATGCGTAAGTGCATGTTCCTAATCACATCAATTCAGTATCTATCTCCATTTAAACTCAGGAAACAATATGTTTAGTTTTGAATGAAATACCATACGAGCAGATATAATCAAGAAATGCTAAATCTGTGACATTCAAAATATCATTTTTTCAGAATCTAGTTCTGTCAAGCTAACTCAAAAGGGTTGAAATCAACCGAGAGATCACTGAGACTGCAATAAAATTAATATGGGGTGTCTGTGAACAATGGAGGAAATGGAGGTAGATGTAAATCTTGACGCAGATTTAAAAACCCATGATGAGAAGCCATCACCGTCCTCTTCATCACAGCGGTAATACTCAAGAGCGTTGGTCTTTACTGACGTCTCATTCTAAATAAAGCACAGCGCAGTATATCGGTTCTGTTATTCCATTAAGACAGCTGATCGAACCAAACCAGGGCCTGGGCCACAGGCGGCTGGACCTGTGTTTTGTTTTGTTTTTTTCCTTCCCTGAAACGTCTTCATTGAATCTCTTCTGATTTCCCCTGCTTGCTTAGCCTGCACAGCTAATCTTTCCTCCTTCGATCGCATTACACATAATGAAGCGTGCCACAATGGCTATCGATTTTGCTCTGTGATAATTAAGAACAATAGCTGCCGCTCACCCCTCTCTTTCCTCCTCTTTTCCAGCTCATCAGAGTGGTATAGATCTCTCTCTCTCTCCCTCCCGGCGGCTCTGTCTCTCACTCTTTCTCTCACTGTCTCCATTGAGATGGCATTATCTCCCTCCTCACCTTGTTTCCAGTATTTTGCAAACCCTCCACTCTCAGCTCTCTCTCTCTCTCTCTCTCTCTGGGTGCATTTTTATTTCCTTCTACAGTGTTCTTATCGGCCCCTCACCATGCTTTGTCCTGAGCGCTCACTCCTCCCGTACCGTGCGTTCAGAGTGTTTATGATTCCGTGCAGCGCTGTTCTCTGGGGAGAAGGCATCATAGAGGAAGAATCTCATAAAGTTCACCCTTTTTAATTATCTTCAGAAACACGGAACCACTACTGGAGGCATTCTGAAACTTATTGGCGCTCTAAAGAGGTCAGCTATTGAAGCTATTTTTTCATTTCTTCTGAAACCAAGAAGGGGGAGTGGTGTTTTCTGCTCAGCTGTCTTCGAAGAAGGAAACAATATAAATGTCAGTGTCACAGTTTAGCGCAATCTGTTTATTGGGGCCTGTGCAGCGAATGGTAAAACGTGAGGTACATTCACCAAAACCAGCTGTCACGGGCAGATATTAAAAATCCAAAGACAGGAACAATTTGAAGAGGCTGGTAATTGGAGCTATGGCTTGTGTATGGCTTTAATATCAGCTGCCGGAGGTTTCTGGCGAAGTTGAACAAAAATCACACCTGAACCAACAGAGCTGTTTATCCCATGACATAGAAATGGCATTAATTAACTATAATTTCTTAAAACCACATTATTGGAAAATCATTCACTTTGTTTTTGAAAATTGTTTCTCTTTAGTTTGAGTCCCCACATTTCAGTTTTTTGTATGTGTGTGTTTAAAATCATTCAAAACATTATACACAAACACACAGTGTGGGTCTGTGTGTATGTACACAAAATACTTTTTCATGTCATACAAAACTATTAAATTAAATTATTATTGTTGTTATTATTATTATTATTATTATTCATTTTTTAAATGTACTTATTTATTTATTTTTATACAAATGTTGACATCACAACATAGCTCCGCCCATTAACTTTTGTTCATTCAAGCTAACATTCAGGAGTAGAATAGGGCGTTAACGCCTACACTACAATATCTGCATTCCTCACATGCATTACTGAGAGAAAGGAAAGGCTTGTCCATAGAGCAGTGGGCCAGTGAATGTTCAGAATGTGCTACATTAGCACAGCCTCCTAAAAAGGCAGAATGCATTAATTAAATATCAAATACCTTTTTAAGCTTATTAAGTGCAATATCTGTTCTAAGAGCAAATATAACTGAGCACCAGTTCACATTTATGCACTGATATGTACATTTACATAGGAGTTATGTACGTGTGCATGTATATTTTATATATAATCTTTTGACCAATGTGGAATGCAGTCTTTTTGAGGGCACGGTGCAAAATGAATTGGGACTGCTATGTCAAAAGGCAGTGCTTTAAATGTCTGTAAGGCTATTATATCATTACCAGTCAGATTATATGACTGGGTACATTTTGTTAAGAAGAATTTTGGCAGTAAATAATTTGTGAAGGATGAGCCTTCGCCTATCTTTTAAAATGCACATTGTTGGCTAGGAATGCTTATTGCCAACTGTTTAAATGTGTCAAACCATTTTAATTGGAATGGATACTAATTGAGTAATTGTGTGTTTGTCAAATGTGCAGGATCTTCTGTTTCACGGTGTTCAATTTACAAATCTCTCAAAATTGATCTACATCAACCATTTCATTTTACTGATTGTGTTTGTAATTGAGTGTGATTGTGTGAGTGAACGCCAGAACCAGTGATTGACTAACTAGGTTCCACCTGAGCCAATTTAGGCTATTTAGGTGCAGGTGTGTGGCTGCTGAAGAGGAATAAATATGAGTCTTGGCAAGGTATGAGTATGTACAATGTATAGAGTGCATTTGTCCTGGTTTGGGATCCATTTTGAAATAGTTAGTATCCTTCTGTTTATTATGGGCAGTGCATTGGCCAGCATCATCACATTATTCCTTAACTAGCTTGCAGTTGCAAAATATTTGTTTGCCCTTGGAACAGCAAGAAAGTTCCTGCTCAATATATTTTAAATATAATATAAATATAGGCCATATGGACTATATCCCAGCAACAAATTAAGGATTATTACTTTCTGTCTTCCCAAACAGGAAATGACATCACCACAAAGAGACAGTGATTTATGACGACTACGGCAGGCTATTGGCTGCATCAAAGTCTCAGATTCCCTGGCCCATGTTAAACCAGGCTGGCAATGAGCGGGGAGAGAGAGATGTGGGCTCACAACTGCTTTACTGTTTTCAAACAGTAGCACACACACACACGGGCATATGCACATCTATTTTCCCCATTTTCTCCATTAGCTGACTTTCCACAGATGAGCCAGGCCAGGGACTACAAGTAAGTAAGCTTCATCACTTACTGTACTTAACTATGGGTGATTTATTCAATTGTTTTGGTGGGGGAGCTTACTTTACTCAATGAAAAACATTTGTACAGAACCGGCAGATTTATTTCCTTAAATATCATTCCATATATGTGAATAGCAGCAGGTGGCATAATCCATCAAGCGAATGCCCAGACAAAAGAATAGTGACACAAAAAGCCAAAAATCTTTACGTGTTCGATTGCACAGCCCACTCCAGCCTTCAGTGTTGGCCTAAACACCTAGAATCCACTGCCTTATTTGTTATTTATCCACAACACTTACTCAATACATCACCTAGATATTAGCTATTGTCATTCCTGAATACACAAGCCGATGTACAAACTGGATTTTTCTCTGAGGGAACCTTGCTCAAGGGTACGGTGCCAGTGTTCCATGTGGTATTCAATAATCACGTCCGTGCCCAGTGTCCACCACCTGCAGAGCCATATGTCCTTCACGCTGCCGTGATGTCATTTTGTTTCCCAAGAGTCGAGCGAAACGCCATGTTGATCCGTCGTTCCGAGCGGGGGAAGGGACATCGCTCAGTAGTACCTGGACGTGGCTCTCTCCCCTCCGCCGCGTAGACTTCCCCCGGCATCACCGCGCTCCAGATGGGAAGAGACGCGGATTACCGGGACCCGGTCCCGCAGACCCGCCCGGCCGTGCCAGGTCTCCGCGGCGGCGGCACGAGGGCAGGCCGTCCCGTCCCACGCCCGCCGCTTTGTTTACCGCTTTCCCACGGCTTGCGCGACTTGATGAGGAAATAAGGAAGCAGCGCTAATAGATGGAGCGGCGTTACAGTAAATCTGTCTCCGGCGCTTAAATCCCCTGGCTTCTAGCCGTGCGCCCGTGACTCTTGGCGGGCTTTGCGCTGTAATCTCGGCGGCTCCGGGGGCACGGAGCACATTCCCGAGCATCTGCAGCACGAGAGCAGCCGGCGAGGAGCGGGGGCGCCGGGAAGAGGACGAAGGAGCAGATCTCCTTTCCGGGATGGCGTGAACGGGCGGGAGCGAGAGCAGGGAGAGAGATGAAAAGGCGGAGCGGGAGAGGACAGAGAGAGGACACTGCAGCACCGAACGAATCTCCACACGGGGGACCGCGACTCTGTCAGTTTCCCGATAATGACGGCGCCCCGGCAGGAATTCTCCAAATGGAGTAATTTGTAATTGATTTGGCCCATTAATTACAGTCCGGTTAAGCCTGTGTCATGCTTAATATTGCACAATTTGATGAGGAGCCGTTCCGCAGAGGGACCGTTTTTGATGAATGGCAATTATTCAATTACGCCATGCTTATTGTCGCTCTTTTAATCTAATGGTAATCACTTCCTCGTACTTGTAATTGCTCTGTGGGTATAATTGTGCTTCGAGTAGAGCATGCTGTCCTATGTCAGTTTTAATCACGCAGGGCCCCAGGTAAGCTTGGAACATCAGTCTGGTGGTAGCAATTGCAACGAGGTAAGAACATCAAATAAAGCATGCCTCACTTTCCCTTCATTCAGGAGTAGAGTACATCATCTGTTAACAATCCGGGGCAAAAAAGTGCTAAATTTAGCCCTTCGGCAGATACAGTATTTTTGTCCAGATTGACTACCAAGGCCATTGTGGCAAACAACATTAAGTACAAAGTGTACTTGTTGTGTAGTTGCAATGTTCTTTTGGTTTATAAAGTGTGTCGCCATTTTGCAATTGCCCCTGTTTTATGAGGAAAATGTCTTTTATTGAATTACAAATAACAAGGACTGGATCGTTATAACTACAAGCAGCAGATCAGACTCAGATGCTACACAAGCCAATAACCTCAGATATTAAAGTTCACAAATGCGTGACACAACGCTCTGAGTACTAATCAATATTACAAAAACAGCAACTTAAAATCAAATGATTAACAAAGAAGGAAAGAACCTGTCATAATTGTAGCTGTGACTGTATTGAGACATGTTACCGTGCATAAAAGTGGCAGGCTGTTTTCAAGTGTCGATTAATGTAGATTTAATCCGGAACAGTTACCGGACAGATAATCGTGTTTCACACTGTTTGACTTTCAGAAACCTCGGCTGGATTTGATAGTGGAGACGGGGTGAGCGAGCGTGTGTTTGGGTGAAGAGGGGAATGGAAGATTTCAAGAGCGACTCAGGTTTTTAATATGACACTACAAATACAAAAAGTAACTCTGCTTGCCCGTCTGTGAAACAATAGCAACAAAGGAATGCTTCCCCAGTGCTCAAAAGGATATTTTTTCCAGTACTCTCACAAGATCTTTGTCAGAAAGGCACAGAGCTGAACATGGCATACAAATCACATCACACAATAAAATGCAAAATAAATATATGGAATTGTCCAGTTGCCTTATTAACAGACCACACTGGTTCATCTAAATAAGAATCGGAGACAATGAATTAGTCTGTTTTTTCACCTTAGCGCTATAAATTTAGAATTTCAAAACTCGCCTGGGTATTTGAAGTAATTATATGGGGTCATTTATTTTGTCTAACCTCTACAGCACCCCTAATTAGAAAACCGTATCTCTTAAGCCCTATTTGCGTTTGTTGCTATTCCAGCACATCTCCCAATAAACTCTGTGGAGAATAAAAAGCCCAGACGTTTGAGAAACAACCTTTCGAATGAGAGAAGCTTCATTAAAGACATGAACATCTGTTCGGTTTGGAGCGAAGGACACGGTCTGAAGGCTAAAAACACGGTAACAACAAAATCCAGTTCGCTCCAAATGTAAGGATGCAGGGAGTTTTTCAGGTTTTTTTTTTATGGTGATCTCGTTATGGAGGGAGCCTGTTGTGACATAAACCCATATCATTATGTCAGAAGACGTCTTTATGTCTCCACACCAACAGAGAAAGCACATCGCTGCTCCACATCACCTCCCCATGACGAAAACACACACTAATAAGAAACTTTGAATGAAAAATCACCAGTCCCAGAACTAGTTTTCCTCAAGCCCACAAACCTTCCGTTTTTAGATGATGATAAACAGTTGCTCAATGAGGCTAGCACCATTCTTACCCCCGCCTCCTACCTTTTCCGATAAATTATCAACCATTAATTCCGCTCGCTCGTGCCTGCCGTACAGTGAGCACGACGGCATAATGTATGAGTCAGCTGACACGCTAAACCAAGGTATCTCTGTTCCTCTAATGTGCCCATTTGTCATGATTACATTTCGCCTCTGATTGTTTCTCAAACGAGCCGGCCTGCGCAGCCGGAGTGGCAAACCACCTGGGCCCGTCCAGCCGAGCTCCCCGATCACACGCCGCGGGTAGCCCAACGCGCTGGCCCGCGTAAGAATCACCTGCGTCCCAGTAAGTAAGTGGGAGAGATGGCCTCTCTCCTGATGGAGGTCGCAAAGAGTTCCCCGCGCGGCTGGCAGGAGGGAAGGTAGCGATCTCGCTATTCGGTCGCGGGCGCCCGGCCCCTGCTCACACTGCCGTGGCTTGTTCCCATCGGTTACTCACTAATAGGAAAACAACAGAGCGCAGCCGGAAGGCAAAAGACACAGTGGCCCTTCATTACGTATTTCAGAATGCCAATTTAAGAGTCCCCGTGGGCATTTTTATACCACGGCACATTATATTGCGCTTTGTTTTGTTTGTTGTTTTTTGATGAAGTAAAAGGAGACGCTTTGGGAGCGTAGTCAGGAGACCGGTTCTCTCCGTGCTTCTGGCTCACTCATCTAGGAAGTGGAACATGTCAAGCCTCCGGACACCAGAATGTATCAGCCGTACTGTCACTGCTTAGGTCGTTAACCCAGTCAGATCATCGCTCGTTGTTCACCACCTGTTTTTCGATGGCTTTAAAGTGGGAGGTCCAATCAAACTGAGGCGTTGGCAGGTGGACCGTTTAGTTTCAGTTACTGTAACACTTAATGGAGTTATAAGATGATGGAAATGTGAGGATGGGCCAGGTCAATCAATAAAGTGGAGCGCTGCCTAGCACGGTAATTCTGTCAGAAATGGCCATGCTGACACAAGGAGGCAGCATGGTGGCCAATCTGGAGGCAGCATAGACATTAAACATTATAGGCATTTGACAGACGGTCTTATCCAGAGCAACTTCCACAGTTTCACATTTCATACATACGATCCACTTATCCAACAGGATTTACTGAAGCAATGCAGGTTAAGTACTTTGCTCAATGATACAGCGACAGTATCCCACCTGGTAATTGAACCTGCAACCTTTGAGTTACAAGCCCAGTTCCCTAACCACTACACTACACTGCCACCCGACTGAGGGACACACCCGACGTGCACACAACGGGCAGACGTGTCAGCCTGGCCCATGCAGGAAAAGGACAATCTGTTGTACACCTGGCCCTTAACTTGGCTGTCCATCACAGCATTGATCAAAACATCCCTGACTCACTTGACAATCCAGCAGGAACACAAACATGTACGATCCAGGAACAGGGCAGTGACCAAGGAGTTTACTCTGGCACCTTATGAAAGATTATCATATTTAATTAAGATGTTTATACATCAGAGAGCGATTAATGTGCTTTCCATCGATTCGACCCTTAAAAGAAAAAACGCTGGTATCTTGGCCTCTTTTTTTCTGCCTTGCCCTTTTGCAGGCGTTCGATAGCTGGACCGGCACGTAATTTCTTTGTCAACACAAAGCCTTATTTATGACCCCCTTCCAGTGAGTGGAAAATTAGGTCAAGGGAGCGCATTAACAATGGAGCTGTGATGTCAAGGAATGATCAAAACATCTGTCATTTGTTTTTACTGTTGGGTATTATTAATATTATGATTATGATTTTGTTTTGTGTGTGTGTGTGTGTGTGTCAACGGGCAAAACACTGAACTCATGGAAAATGGAATAAAAAAAAAAAAAAAGGTTTTTAGAGCGACAACAGCACTTACTGCCCTTCATGCAATACACACACACATGTACACAAACACACACAAACACACACACACACATGCACACACACACTTTCAAGCCCACACAGTGATTTGGGTTTTAGCCACCAATTGAACAGAATGCAGGGGGTTCTGGAGTCGCTCACTTCCTGGTGTCCAGTCGAGGCGTGACGATGGCTAACAGAGGGTGCGGTGGCATGTGGATAAAGTGTGTGATGACTGGCCGTGGGCCGGCATGTTTATGAGGGCTTGTGTCGACGAGTGTGCCACCACCCCCCATTGCCACCTCCGACTGAAGTGGGTTCCGACGGGCACGAGGGCGGCCAAGTGTAATCATTCTTCAATGGAAGGAATGTCTGGCAGCTGCGTAGTGTAGTGGTTGAGGATCTGGGCTCGAACCCCAGTTTCAATGCAATTCCCTGTTGGGCAGCTGCCACTGTAGCCTTGATCTTGATCCCGCTTAAAGTAGACTGCTCCGGTGCGTATCCCATGTTATGGGAGACTGGGGGTCAGTGGTGATGGGGGGTGTCAGGAAATAAAGACTTCACACAGATACATATGGTGACGGATGTTACACGCTCGCACCGAGGAAAGCAGAAGTGTATGGAGTAAAGCAAGGCGTGGGGTCTTTCAATTTACAGCTCTCCCTTTGTGAGATACCCCTTCAGGGCCCGATACATTATCATCCCGTCCTTCGCAGGTTAGAAATGCTGCGAGCGGCGCATCTCTGTGTCAAGTTTGCATTCAATTTTCCACTGCGTTTTCCCCAGATGGTACTGAGGCGCGAATGTCCTCCTTTGTCTCCTCTTTTCCTTTTTAAAAAAAGGAATATAACTTGATTAGTCTCCCCCATTTGCTAACCTCTTTAAGAATAGAACGGCTGCTTAATTAAAACAAAACAAAAAAGCGAGCCATTTTCCTTTCATTAAGTTTCATGCCCACCACAAGACAGAAATGCACAATTATGCAGCCATTGAAATATTTAAGCCATGGTGATGTTCTGACAATGTTACTGGGAGGAGATGGACCGCACTCTAACAATGTGCTAATTTCACAGTAAAGAGCTGTAATTAACCAGCAGCCTTTCTCTCTTTCTGCTGTCCCCCATATTGACTCCCCCCCGACAGCTCCCGCCTCATCTATTGTACTTTTAGGTTAAGGGATATTAACATGCAATAGTGCCATTAACTGGTGAACAATTACAATTCTTATGTCTCCTTTTTTATGCATGTCTCCTTTTCATTTTATTACAAGGGACACACAGACAAAACACACACATTTTACACACACACACACCCACACACCCAACACACACACACACACACACACACACACACACACACACACACACACACACACACACACACACACACACACACACACTGATGTTTCTTCTGTAATATATATATTATTTACTGAGAAAAGGCTCACTTGAACTTTTTTCTAATGAGTTGTTACCTGTTAGTCTGTGAAACTGAAGAATAATAAAAACAAACTAAATATAACAGGCTTTTTTCTGTGTTTCTTTTTCCTTCCATCTTAATTATGGTACTATTCATTCCCGTGGGTGTTGGGGGAAAAGTGCCGCTATCTGCAGTAAAGAGAGGATAATTACAGAGGTTTCTGTTTTTCTAAATCAAGACAAAAGATGGAGACACACACTAAGCTTCGTGTGCGCGGCGGCGATAATAATGGTGCTATTTGAGAGACGAGAGGTGAGCGTTTAAGAATGAGCCTTCTGAGGGGAAGAAAAGGAGTAGAGAGCGGGATGAATGAGGACAAATGAGTGAAACAATAACATGAGCAAGGGAGGGAAATGGGAAGGGGGAGAAGAAAAGCAGAACAGGTTGACGGAAAGAGAGAATTGGTTGGCCACGGCAGTATCTGACCACCAGTTGGTGTGGGTTCCCCCCTCCCTCTCTCTCTCTCTCTCTCTCTCTCTCTCTCTCTCTCTCTCTCTCTCTCTCTCTCTCCCCATGTCTGAAGCTGATTTAAATATCACTACACACGCCTGGAGAGGGGCCGATGAGCCGGACAATCCCAGCGCATATTGGTGGGCTTGATTAATGACGGCCCCCATTCCTGGCTAAATTGTAATTACAAGCAGGCAATTGGATTTCAGGGGGTCGTTACCAAGAAAAAAGGGTGGAAGGAGAATGTGTTTGTGTGTGCGTGCGTGTGTGTAGGGGTGGGGGTGTGCATGCTACAGTGTTCTTTATGAAGCAATCACAAACACAGAGGTGGTGGCTATCGCAGCTAAGTCCAGAGATGTTGACGCCAGAGAGAGAAAGAGGGAGAAAGAGAAAGAGTGTGATATAAAGAGAGGGATAATGAAAGAAAGAGAGAGAGAGAGACAAAGGGAGGGACAAAGAGGAAGGGACAGATATAAAGGGATTGAGGACGTACAGCATCAGGGCTTGAGAGCACAATGACATGTCTCGCTACAAGGACGCATCTGAAACGTTCCTCTGTTCTCCCTCGGTTTCCTGCGGCTGCATGGGTCACTGCCCGCCACTGCTACCTCCGAGGGTGATGCCTCCTCACCCCGTGGCCAGCTTCACAGCCATTATTTTCAGCTACAAGTGAAATCAGCCGAGGGCTAATCAACATTTAGCTCTTCCGAGTGTGTTATTACGCAGCCATTGATGGATGGTACAATTACACCCGGTGTCACTTAGCTAAATGGCTATGCAATCCTAATGAGTTCTTATACAAACAGTGACCAGCTAGTGCATAATCCAGAGGGGAGAAAACACAGGGGTAGACACCACAGCAAAAAAAAGAAGCAATGTTGAGCAAGGCATTCTGGGTAATAAACGCCAGCTTTGTGCCGTTGGTGGGAGAAGTCCACGTCCAATACATTTTAGAATGAGAAAGGAGGGGGACAAACCCCGAAGGAAGAACACAACGCTGCTCCGCACTGCCTTTAAAGGACACACGTAAGCAAATGCAACACAATCAGAACTCTCACCGTCTGCGCACGGCAGAAGCATAGATGGCAAAACCCTGCATCTTCAGCAATACCAAATAACAAAGACACCTCAGTACTCCGGTACTCCACCAAAACAAGCCAGCCTCGCCAGCCCCACCGGCCCCCCCCCCACGAGCCTATTTTCTCTCCTCTGCAATAGAGCAAGGTCAGAGTGGAGAGCCAAGGCAGACCAATCATAATTACATTCAGGCACGCTCAGGTCCGGCTTGGCACTCTCAAGGACCCCACGCTAATAGAAACAGAAGAGGGAAAGTGCCTCTGATCTACCCGCGCGACGCCGAAACAAGATGGATTCAGAGATCCAGGCAGCATGTGGCTACTTCTCCACGGGGCTGCTCTTCCGCAATGACAACGTCTCCCCAACCCCCGGCCATTTAGAATCATCCGGACACGGAGCGCCGCCGTTAATATCAGACCCCTTAGCCCTCCTAGCACTAGCTTGCTATTAGTCCTCATCTTCCTCCTGTCGTATCCCCTTGGTCGTAGAGCTCACCTCACCTGTTCATTTCCTGTCGTCCTTTTGATGAATTCATTCGATTGGCTTAGACATTGTTCGCCTACCCCCCCCTAATTCTCTGCGTACATCTTAGGAGTCATGAGGGTCATGAGGGTCATCGGTGGTCAGAAAGACCAAGTGTCATTCAGGGGTGGTCGGTATTAGCAGGTCCTTGAACATGGGCTCAGAATTAACAGGAAGAGGGTTCTGACAGACTTTGTTAACTGCAAGACGAGAACTGCTCTGAGATCAGTCAATTCAAAGAACCTAATTACAGTGGTCACCATCCTCCAACCATACCCATTAGGAACATAAACTCTGCAAATGTGCATGAACAGTTTGTGGCAATGTCCACCTAGTAACTTCCAGCAGTGTTTCTCAACCTTACCAGTGACCAGACCATCCTCTTTATTAATTAGACTCGATTGATCCGTCAGCTCAATGTTGATCCAAAATCCAGTGAAACAATCACATTTGTGTAATGAAGTTTCTACTTTGTATTGTTATGTATCGGGTGAAACAAACACCAGCAATATGGACTAGTATACTACTTAATTGATGAAAGTTATGATGATCTGCTGGAGGGAAAATCAGTACACAGAATGCTCCCAGGGGCCAGCATTGTATGAAACAGGAAAATAGTATCTCACACTCACTCCATCTATACTACTCCCACTCACTAATCATTAACATTCTTTCATGGCCGCTAGAACTGTGATATCAGTGATGAGAGACTCTTTTTTCCTCCCACACACTCACAAACACACAAACACACAAAGGTTGGACTTGGTCTACAGAGCAGAACTGCACTGGGATCCTGTCCCACTTATAGATGCAATTACAAATGTGATTGGTGAGAAGCGGACACGGCATTAAGCCACTCGCATCGATGCACCGGGCCGTACAAGGACACGTCGATGCGACATAAAAATAGAGAGGGATCCTGTCCCTGTCACACTACCGAACGTCACCGAATTATCTCACAGCACAAGAGACTCCTCATCATGGATTATCAGACACCTATTCTCCTCCCAAACCGGTTAAATGAATGGGTAGAGGGAGATATCCACCCATAATAAACGGCGAAGGATTATCCGTAAAAGAGCCGAGGCGCATGACAGCGTGACGGGTACAACAGCGTGCGTCAGCGGTATCGAGCCATCATGGCCCGGCTCGAGTCTCGCAAGGAACGCTCCTCAGAGTGCAGGGTAGAGCCGTCTCCGTTTCATTTGATTACGGTTTCCGACAAAAGAAAAAAAAAAAAATCCTTCCTCTACGGTCACCTGTCCTCTCCCGGGAAGAAATGACAGATGCTAACGGAGGCAGGGAGATACAGGCTTTGAAAGCGTCGGCCTGAAAAGTGCAGTCTGAGTTTGTCCATTTTGATTGTGTTCCTCTTCTCCCTTTTTCTTTATCATGCTATCCCATGATAAGCTGTGATCTCTCTCTTTCTCCCTCTCTCTCTCTCTCTCTCTTGCTCTCTTGCTCTCTCTCTCTCTCTCTCTCTCCACATCTCTTTCATCTGGTGAGAGATGTCATTCATGACTTTCAGGCTCAATGCCTTTGTGTGTGCACTGGTGAGATTCACAAAGTAGGCAGGCAGTATATCCTGACTCAGGACTCTAATTGAGTGTTCAATCAGAGTACTTCCCACCAACCCCCTCCAGGCCTTCGCCCCCCTCACAGAACCTCTGAGCTCCCCATTCAGAGTCACCTTCACTCCAACACTGTAATTAGTGCGGGTGGGCATTCTCTGGCCTTCTGATAGGGCACAGGGAACTCAATGTCCCAGCATTCCACCCATACACACAGGCAGGGGAGCAGGGCTGGGCCAGGACCCTGAGGGGACAACAAGGAGACATCTGTGCAGCTGGTAGGCCAGAGGGAGGAGAGTCTTGTTTACAGTACCCCCACCCACCCCTCTCCATCACGTCTACGCCTTGTTCATCTGAACAATCCCTGATGGAGCCAGAGGGAAAAGCCAAGAGTTGACAGCCCACAGTGAGCGGATGTCTCGCATTCTCAACATATTTCAGCCGCGATGGTGCTGCTCATTGAATAAAACCACCTCGGCACTTTAGAATCCAAATCACTGGCTTGAATTTGAAAACGCTGACAATAGCAGTGAAATGTCAACATTATGATACCGAATAACAACATGCGGTTTGTTCCCGTTATTTATTTTACGGGGGGGGGGGGTCCCTCAGTGATTTAGCAAGGGCCACAGTGCACGTGATCGTGTGTGTGCATATGCGCATGTGTGCTCGCGTGTGTGTCTGTACTCGTGTGTCTGTGCATGTCTGCATATGTGAGTGTGTGTGTGTGTGTGCGTGTGCGTGCCTGTTTTCGCATATGTGTGTGCGCGTTCTCGCTCCACCTTTCCGTCTTCGATGCTTCTCTCCATAGCGATGGTTGATGGGGGTTACGGGCCCTGTTCAAATCTAATCACTTCCCATTCAGCTGGCCTGTCTCCAAGGCCGCTGTGCAGCAACACAAAGGGGAGCGAGGTACATCCATCCAGTGGGAGAGGACTATTACAGTGGGAACACAATGGATTCTGGGAACGCGACACCCTTCAGTAAATGGAGTTCAGGAAGAAAGTGGGGTGCTTTTTCATTTCCGTCCTGGGACAGCACAGCTCGGTGGGGGAGAGACCCAGAGGAAGGGGGGGGGAGGGACGGTTGGTCAGCCAACGATGAGACCCAGGGTTGGCAGCCACCAGGAGAGGTGTTAAAGGACACAAAAGGAGAGGTAATTTGCTCTTATGTGTTCTGACCCTTGCCTCCAGGCAGCAGGGAAAGAGAGAGAGAGAGAGAGAGAGAGAGAGAGAGAGAGAGAGAGAGAGAGAGAGAGAGAGAGAGAGAGAGAGAGAGAGAGAGAGAGAGAGGGAGAGAGAGAGAGAGAGAGAGAGAGAGAGAGAGAGAGAGAGAGAGAGAGAGAGAGAGAGAGAGAGAGAGAGAGAAAGAGAGAGAGAGAGAGAGAGAGAGAGGAGAGAGAGGAGAGAGAGAGAGAGAGAGAGAGAGAGAGAGAGAGAGAGAGAGAGAGAGAGAGAGAGAGAGAGAGAGAGCTGTTGATCCCCTGCAGCCTCCTCCTTTAGGATCCAAAATGGCTTGAGTCAAGGTTTTATCAGCCCCGCTTAGGTAATGCCCCAGTGTAATCGGTCAGAAGGCCTCATGCCTGCTCTCCTTTGCCACACACGGCGCTTGCAGACCTGCCTTCAGCCCGCGTCTGTTATTGTTCAGTCTAGACATTAACTCTGAACAACTCCCAGGACCTTTCCTTCTGATAAATATTTTAAAAAATAAATACATTTTAAAAATCCAGATTACAACATTTCTGCTCTGGGGCTGTGAAGGCCAGTAAGGGGGTATATATGCAATTTCTCCTTTTAAGTTCAGTCTTGTGCCTAAAGAAGAAAGTCCCTGTCGATTGGACCTAATTATCAGACCTTGTCCCTTGCATTGTTATGTTTATTATCATATTTTTAATGATCGAAATGAGTGCAGGGTTGTTTGAATAAAATGTCTCAGATTGCAAATGTTTATTAGTTTCTCCCTATTTTCAACTGGACATATCCATGGGAACACCACGGGAGCAGCATGAAGTCATTCATCCCGAGACCTGTGACTGCCACTCAGTGGGCATGGACTCACCACTTCCTGTCTGCCTGGTTGCTGAGACACTCTGGAATTCCTGTGCTGTCCACAGGGGACAGGGAGACTGCCAACAGTATGATTGATTGGAGTTTAATGAAGAGTCAGTCAAGGCTTGTAACATCATTAGCTGGCACTGGGAAACAGAACCACATCCTGCTTGAGCTCTGATTTACAGCAATGCATCTTCCTGTCACATTTGTCTGGGACCAGACTAAAGGCTTAGTCCCTGACAACGACCATCAATGGGAGAATGAGAGGAGTTGCCCGCCTTTCATGGCAACCGGTTTGGCCACAGCACCCTCTGGCGGGTGGAGGTCAGATAATTACTTGTTTTTCATGAATAACAAGTGGTGTATAAACGAGCAGTGCAAGGATGGCAGGCTCCCAACACAAACACAAACGTACTAAATAAGCCGAGTGCGAAAATAAAGTGGATTGAGGGACTTTTTTCATTATTCCACCTCTCCCACTCTGACTGTGACTATGACTGACAGCACGAAAGATGGCCTATTGAAAGGCAGGCATGACCAGGCAGGGGATTGGCCAAATTCATCAGACTGTCAGCTCTTAAACTGGTCCAAACTGCCCTCTCCCATACAAGGCTTCCCCCTGCCCCCACAGCACAAAAACACACGCGCGCGTGAACACGCACACGCATGTGCGCACACACACAGACACACACAAGCAGGTTTGAGGCTAATACCTCATGGTAAAGCTCCTATTATTGCCTGTCACCTTTGCTGCCCCCTCCCCCCCAATACCTCCCCATTTTTGTATTTTCTTAAAAGAAGCTCCCTAAATGTATCTCCCAGTGGCCACAGCTCTCCATAGCCGCTTCCGCAGTGACTGCGGCGGGTTCTTTATGAAGCGGTGGCTGTGTTGATGGATGCCAGAGGCGGGTGGCCTGCTCGTGAGGGGGGGGGGCAGGAGGCAGCCGGCCAAGGAGCCAAAAGGAGTCTCAACGCTCTGGCTGACCAATGATCCGCTGCCGTGTAGTGCTGCGTGTTTGGTGTTTGGGTGCGGAGGGGGGCTGTGAAGAGCAGGCCCTTTGTTCAGTCCAAAGTGAACGGTTTTACACACCCAGCGCAGTGCACCAGACGGCGGTAACCCATGCGTTCTCACTCTTCCCACTGACCGATTGAGCGCCTGAGGATGAGGCTGATCACCTGACACAGACTCAAAAACATAACAGACTTTGATGCCTGTGAGTGAAAGTAAACAGGATCCACAGTCTTTAGGCAAACTTTTTCCTCTCTTTCCCTTACTCCCTCTTTGTCTCTTTCTTCCTCTCTCTCTCTCTCTCTCTCTCTCTCTCCCCCCTCTGTCCTTGATCAAGTCGAATTAAAAGCGATGAAAATGAACTTGAGACGGTGGTAATTGAAACTGTCAATCCAATCGAGCCGGGCCTCGACAATGAGGACTCAAAAACACTTCATCAGTCTTCATTAATATTGAAGGGGAGAGCGAGGGGCCCTAATCTGAGCTAATCTCCCCTTTCCAATCACGGAGCGTAGAATTAACATGGGAACGTGCACAACAAGACACCGCTTTCAGACCTTCCTCACCTTCATCTCCTTCCGGGGTGGGTAACGGGCACTCACACCACACAAAGTCATCATTATCGAAATGTGTCATTGTCCTCGATGCACATTGCTCTATATATTTAGGTGATTATGGTCTCTCCGGAGTGCAAGACTCCAGTTCCCTCTCTGAGCTCATTAACCCCATTAACCTCAGCCCTCTATGACAAGGGTAACTGGGACTGCTGTTGGGAGCCACTGGACTTTGTAAAGTGCCACACGTGGAACGTACTGGTGATGCTGCGGCCACAACCTTGATCACCCGTCTTGACAGTATGTCCCCCGTAAATGATTCCAAATGTGGCCCTTAAATGCAGCTGCAAACACATATAAACTGTTGAGCAATATGTTGCTTTTGTACAGTAGGTTTGTCCCACACATTACCAGTATATGAAATATCCAGATTAAGAGGGTTGCATTAGGGTCTATCACAGCTGGTATGGCTGACGTACAGATCCTGCATTAAAAGCAAACGCTGGTAAACCTGGCTGTCAGGGAGGCAGGCGGGATCATTTTTGCTTCCATGTTCACTTTGAGAGAAGATGGTAAAGTTTGCTCTTTGCCGCTAAAACCAGACACCGCAGCAGGGAGGCGCTAATAGCATCAGTCCCCGCAGGACTGGATCAACTCTTGGGGACGTGACGGTTGCCCAGCTCTATGAAGCTGGTGATGGGAGACTCTATATGCATGGGAGCTGTGGTGTAAATGACAGAGAGAGAACAGGAGAGGAGAGGAAGAGAATTAAGGCATGGGGGCAAGGTTGGCCATCACTAACTCTGATCACCCTTCTGCTGCTGGTTTGTTTGTGCATGAGCGAAAGAGCGAGAGAGAGAGAACGAGAGCGAGAGAGATACCATGGCAACGTCATATCTACAAATATTGCTTATCAATCCCCCCGACGCCTAATTGTTCAGCTAATGATGTGACGCCTAATGGAAATGTTTATGGCTTCCGTTTGCAGACGATAGCGTAAGGGTAATTATCACCATGCTAGCTCGTTAAACGCTGAAGGAGTAAACGCGGACGGCAGCGTGTAGAGGAAGGCTGGCCACTGAGGGGAGGAGGAATCCGCTCTGATTGGTGGGAGTGGGAGCGCCCTTCGTTCCCAGAATGCACCTGCCCGCCGCTCTCATTTCGACGGTCACTGAATGATTACCTGGGCACTTCAGATGAAGGGTTTCTGTAGCGCAGCAGTCATGATGCACTGGCTGAATATTTTCTGGACGGGAGGCAATAGCGGAGAGAGATGACTAATACGACAGTATGAGCCTCTGGATGTTTCACTGACTTTATTCGCATATCGGGCACACCAGGGGTGTTGTACACAACGGATATTATGAGATTGGGGCACTAATGTAAATAGGGCTGAATAAATAAATAAATAAATTACTTCAAAATATTCAACTGCAAAATGCCTATGATATTCAACCCCCTGCACACTCACACACATGCAAACACACACATACACATACACACACACACACGTGCGTGCACACACTGGGGAAAAAAAAAAAGTTTTTCAGTGGCAGAATTACCGTTATTCATCACATCGGAGTCTAATTTATCAGCCGTTGCCGCGGTTTAGGAGATGGACTCTATTTACTATTACAGCGGTTCTGGGCGTTTGTGAGGGTGGTCATCAATCTTGGATATCTTTAAAAAGAAGGCAGGGAGAAGGCATCAGTTTCAATCACTCGGGAGACAGCCAGGAGGCTCCTGGGTTTTTTTTCTCCCTTCAAGGTGAAGTTTTCCTCTCCACCGTCACGGCCCCCGAGATCCATTATATTAATGTGCCAAAGTAATAATAATCATCCCAAAAATACACACATGCTATCCTGCTCTGTCCCCTGCTGTTTGGCTTTTCCCTGTTTGTAATTAACGCTGTCAATTAACCTCGGTTAATTGCAAGCCGAAAAAATGTCCTGGGCCCCCGGCGTGGGGTGGCGCCCGTTTTATCGATGCTCGCACGCGACGCCCGTTGTTTTCTCGCTAATCTCGGGTTTGGAGAACAAACGCGTCTCTGGTCTCTCGATTTACTCAGCTTTGTAAAGAGGAATGCACTTCCCTCCCCTGCCCCCTCGTTCAGTCGTTAATCACACAGTTTAATGCCGATGTGTCACTCTGCCCCACTGTCCAACAGGCCATTATCTCAGCTGGGGGCGAATGGGGACGCTGAGCTCGCCGTTGTTGTTCTCCCCGCGAACGTTATCGGCGTGTGTCGTGGTTCGTTGCTGGAGGCAGCGGGAAATAATCAGCTGCATTGTTTTGTTTTGTTTTGTTCAGAGGAGGTTGTACAAAGGCTTAGAAAACCGCATCCTTGTGGATCTACGGCATTACACTCAACAGCTGCTTAACACAACGGTTAAGAAAATCAGGATTCACTCGTAACGCAATGCATATTGGCATTTTTCATGCTGCATACAGTATACGCCGCTCTACAATCACAGTCATCTTTTTGTCAAATAAAATGGATGCACAATAAAAAATACATATTGCGTACAAACAGACATTAATGATACAAATATATAAATACACCACCCTGGCAGATAACAGCAACAACAAACCTTACAGCAAATTGCAGTCATTTTCTGTAGCCCGTTTTGTACAATATGTTCTGAGAAAATGTCCTTGCCCGCAAGTGATGGAGCGCCCATGCTGTGATCGCTGCTCTGGCCCTGGTCTGGTCAGAATTAGAAAGAGAGGATGAGTCTCTGTTCCATCTGTTACGTGCGCTCCGTCGCCCTCACACCCCGCTGCCCCGGCAAAGTCCAGCGTTGGCCAGGAGACGAAAAATCTGAGAGCTGAGCTGCCCAAAGAACAGGCTTCAGGAGACAGGAGATACGGCTGCTCTCGGATTGAATACGAGGAGCCCTCACGGATACAAAAATCGCACGAATTCCGCACGTGACTCACGTGTTGCATGGACAGTTCACATGTGATTCACATGTATACCACGCATTTCCACACGCATACCACCTATTGTCACATGTCACGTTTGCTTCAAAGGTATTCACATGTGATCGCATACATAGGGCGGCAGTGTAGTATAGTGGTTAGGAAGGCTGAGCCCTTGGGTGTGCTAATGTACTTAACCTGAATAAAAAAAGTAAAAAAGTAAAAATATACTGCTGTATAAATGGACTGCATGTTAAGAAATATAAACGTTAAGTCGCTCTGGATAAGAGTGTCCACTAAATGCACGTTTCACGTGATTCTTTCCCTTAGGCAGTCTACTTTTACTGTGCAACGATGAGCTAACATGTATCTGATTTAAATCGCAGATACATTTCACGTTCAGAATATTCAAATATGAAACTGAGGGAAAGCAGACATGCCAGATATGATCTATAAACGCTTGGCCTTGAGTTTCGCTTATTGTGCCAAACTGCGGGAGGTGCCTTCCAGCAGCATTACCCTTTACCGAATTAACAGCACAGGGGGAGCCCTTCCCTCTGTGTTCTGAAATTAATCTGAAGCCAGGTTTGCACTGGCCCGAGGACACACCTCTCCACAGTAAATCGACCAGGATGCTGAGTGGGTGAGCCCTTGCTTCGAGCCTCGGAGAGTCGAAGTGAGAATGAATCACCTGCAAAGTGCCACGGCCGCAGAGGTCTGGTGCTTAACCCTCGAGAAGTGGCGTAGCCCTCTTCGCATATCGTCAGCAGCAGTCCACGTGCTGCGGGAAGTACCCACCAGGGTTTCTTCTTTTGCCATAAGGCGGTGAGGAAAGGCATGCGTATAATGACTGACCTTATGTCCCGCGTGTGCTAACAATCACAATACAGAAGTCTGTACTGTAGGTGCTCCCATCAAGATTAACCTCTAAAGATGGGGTCAGTAGCTCGCAGGCTGCAGGACAAGATACAAACTGTTCAAATGCAAATAGCTGTGCGAGGTCATATTAGAGCGGAACACGGAGAGATAAGGCTGGTAAACAGAAGCACGGACAGTACAGAGTGTACATAGAGAGGCAGGTCTGGGGGGGCGGGGGCTGGAATCGCTGGACAATCTTTCACTCCACTTATCCTGGTACAGAAAAACCATGACCCTTCCCTGATCCCCCATTATCATCACCATTATTTCTCTCTCCCACGGAAACAGGAACTGTCACGGGGCTGACGTGTGAGCGAGTGGGGGAAGAGGGGCTAGGATACGAATTACATCTACCCCCCCACCCCCACCCCCATCTCATTCTCCGTTGCTTTCACACTTTATCTCTGCCACGTTCACAAAGTCACTGTTAACAACCTTTCTCACCCACTCCCACCACCTCCCCCCCCTTATTTCTGGATTTCTTATCTACCCACTGCAGAAGTCGTCTCTGCTGCCTGGGAGACTGCTACCCGGGCTTTCCTTCATTCTCCATCTGTCCCTGTTTGGGCCCTGACACAGACAGCCCCATCCCCTGCATGTGGCCGAGTCTTTTAACCATCACCGAGACCAACCACACCACTGTGTGTCCC
The DNA here is from genome assembly GCA_029706075.1 of Aldrovandia affinis. Taxonomy (NCBI): domain Eukaryota; kingdom Metazoa; phylum Chordata; class Actinopteri; order Notacanthiformes; family Halosauridae; genus Aldrovandia; species Aldrovandia affinis. The sequence continues at coordinate 2,350,770 of JAINUG010000107.1, read as the reverse complement.
TATCAGAATAAACTACACTGACCAGCATCACACACTCTGTGTCTCTATCAGGATCAACTACACTGACCAGCATCACCTACTGTGGGGCTCTATCAAGATGAATTGCATAGACCACCATCACCTACTGTGTGTCCCCATCAGGATGTACTACTGTACATGGACCAGCAGTCTTTACTGTGTGTCTCTACAGCAGTTTCCACAATGCATAATTACAGGTCATTGCCCTTTTGATGATGCAGATCTTTCCATCCACTATTGTAACAATAACATTCACACAAATATATGAATGTATATTCACGGGGATGTTTTTTAAATGATTGGGCAGTGGATCCAGGGAAAGGTGGCTGCTAGGTAGTTACTAAGAAGGTGAAGCCATGCTATCATAGCACACAGAAAAAGACACACACACACACACACACAAATTCAACCGTTCAAACTCAAACCTGGATTTATGATAAATAAATAAATAAATAAATAAATAACACATAATCCTCTCTAATTTTTTACAACATTTTTTACAGCTTTCTATCTGAATACATCATACATCTGCTCTAAGAGGACATTATTCATTTGTTATAACTCAGAGACAATCAAAGAGTGAAGTACTGGCGACTTGAGTGTAGAGTGATGGTGCAGTGTAGAATTAGCCTGATTAGACGTGATTGTGACTGACAGCGCGTGGTTCTCAGCTGTCAGAGGAAGCTCTAATCTCACTGCTGTTTGCTCAGAGGGGAGATGTGAGGGAGGGAGAGAGAAAGACAGCGAGATAGAGAGACAGAAATAGAGAAAGAGAGAGAGCCAGAGAGAGAGAGAGACACAAAGAGAGAGACAAAGAGAGATACGCAGAGAGAGACAGACAGAGACAGACAGAGATACAGAGAATGACAGAGAGAGACAGAGAAAGAAAGACAACCTGACAAAATGTTGAGAGAACTACCTCAGCAGCATTCCTGCACAGGACAGCCCTTAATATATGATCATCAATGCTGAGGCCCAATTAAAGCTTGACACACATGCAAACTACTTTTTGGTGGCAGGTTTCTTTCAAACTTATTTTGCATACAAAACTCCATGGACTATATTTGGTGAAATACAAGGAGATAATTTTTTTTTTTTTTTTTAGGAAAAGAACACTCTCTATAGGGGGGCTATTCCTCATATTCTTTATTTTATTCCACTATGAAACACATTGATGGTTGCTTGTGTCAATTTGAATATTTTATAATTGAGGTTTGTTCAAGAAAGCTTCAAGCCAGGTTTGAGGGTTTTGCAATTGACAAGTATATTACCCAGAAGGTCAAAATGTCTGTGCTTCCGTGAAAGGCTGAAGTGACTTTTTTTTCCTGCAGTCTTGCAGTAACATTGCATGAACGTTTCAAGACCACTGTGCTTGGCAGCCCTGTGATAACCCAGAGTGTGTGTGTGTGTGTGTGTGTGTGTGTGTGTGTGTGTGTGTGTGTGTGTGTGTGTGTGTGTGTGTGTGTGTGTGTGTGTGAGTGTGTGCATGTTTACATGTGTGCGTGTGTCATGTGCGTAAACGCATGAGTGTCTGCATCTCTGCATGAAGTAATGTGACACATTTTCAGCAGACTTACAGTGACATTGCGATAACATTACAAGACATTACACTGGGCTCAGCAGCCCTGTCATAAACCAGAGTGTGTGTGTGTGTGTGTGTGTGTGTGTGCATATATGTGTGTGTGTGTGTGTGTGTGTGTGTGTGTGTGTGTGTGTGTGTGTGTGTGTGTGTGTGTGTGTGTGCATATATGAATGTGTGTGTGTATGTGTGTGTGTGTGTGTGTGTGTGTGTGTGTGTGCATATATGAATGTGTGTGTGTATGTGTGTGTGTGTGTGTGTGCGTGTGTGCGTGTGCAGTCCGTACCCTGAGGAAGGACAGGTCGCGGTTGCGGTCGATGCTGGTGATCTCCAGGTTGCCCATGACCACCTCACAGTTCTCGTAGTACTTGCGCAGGGTGCGGTACTGCTGCTCCAGGTCCGATAGGGTGCTCAGCTTGTTCTCTGTTTTTTTTTTTTTTTAAGGGAAAAGAACACTCTCTATAGGGGGCTATTCCTCATATTCTTTATTTTATTCCACTATGAAACACATTGATGGTTGCTTGTGTTAATTTGAATATTTTATAATTGAGGTTTGTTCAAGAAAGCTTCAAGCCAGGTTTGAGGGTTTTGCAATTGACAAGTATATTACCCAGAAGGTCAAAATGTCTGTGCTTCCGTGAAAGGCTGAAGTGACTTTTTTTCCTGCAGTCTTGCAGTAACATTGCATGAACGTTTCAAGACCACTGTGCTTGGCAGCCCTGTGATAACCCAGAGTGTGTGTGTGTGTGTGTGTGTGTGTGTGTGTGTGTGTGTGTGTGTGTGTGTGTGTGTGTGTGTGTGTGTGTGTGTGTGTGTTTACATGTGTGCATGTTTACATGTGTGCGTCATGTGCGTAAACGCATGAGTGTCTGCATCTCTGCATGAAGTAATGTGACACATTTTCAGCAGACTTACAGTGACATTGCGATAACATTACAAGACATTACACTGGGCTCAGCAGCCCTGTCATAAACCAGAGTGTGTGTGTGTGTGTGTGTGTGTGTGTATGTGTGTGTGTGTGTGTGTGTGTGTGTGTGTGTGTGTGTGTGTGTGTGTGTGTGTGTGTGTGTGTGTGTGTGTGTGTGCATATATGAATGTGTGTGTGTATGTGTGTGTGTGTGTGTGTGTGTGTGTGTGCATATATGAATGTGTGTGTGTATGTGTGTGTGTGTGTGTGTGCGTGTGTGTGTGCAGTCCGTACCCTGAGGAAGGACAGGTCGCGGTTGCGGTCGATGCTGGTGATCTCCAGGTTGCCCATGACCACCTCACAGTTCTCGTAGTACTTGCGCAGGGTGCGGTACTGCTGCTCCAGGTCCGATAGGGTGCTCAGCTTGTTCTCTGTGCCGGCGCATACTGCAGAAAGAGACACGGGGGGGTTGTGAGCTACAGCCCAGCTCATGAAGTACACACACTCTGAAGGAGCGTTGCCCACAGCGAAGCTCAAAACGATAAGATCAGTGATAAGCTGAACATGACTCAATACACACACACGACACACTGAGTATATTCCGTAACAGCTGATCTCCAAACATGATACAGATATCTTCTGCTACAGTTTTTTTCTTCATTGGAATAGCGTTTAATTCATTTTATTCCGTTTTACCTTGTTCGGAGAAAGCAGAAGACTCTGTTTTGTCTCTGAAATAAGACCATTATTGTTGTGTTTTCATATTTCGATAATACGTTTAAAAAAGAAATGTTCTTACATATTTTTTTTTTTTTAAGGAACCTAACACAGAACCTAATGTGAACATTTTCCTGCATTCTGTAGGGCTCGGATACTGAGCTTTGAAGTGCATGGGCCGTGAAAAAAGAGTCGTGACATCAAGGGTGTTTGCTCCAATGGTGCTAGTATCAAAACAAACATGGCTTGTGGGGAATACGCCCCCATAAGGGAGAGTGTCAATCACTGCCCTGTGAGCTGTGAAATGCAGATGCACCGGTTGGCCCCGCCCGGCAGGGGAAGGGGAGCGAGGCGTGGAGCAGGGGCCTCCAGGCACAGGAACAGACAAGCCCCCTTTGGCACCTGCCCCGGTAGCTGACTTGACAAGTAATTAACCGCAGCCATTTCCACCCATCAAACACCTTCCGCGGCCCGGTCGTGTGCCATCTGCTCCGTCAGCTGCCATTGCCCACCGTGCCCCCGGAGGTGTCCGCTCCCGCTCGTGTGGGCGCGTGGGCTGCCACGGCAACCCCCCCCATCGCGCCCACCGATGAAACGCTTGGCGCAAGAGGGAGCTTTGAGCACTCCTCTGGTCTTCAAATGGCAAAGCCAGAAAAGCTACGCTCCAGAATGATCTGGATCTGAAGTAGGGGCGGGTGAAATGAACGACGGGCATCTCGTGCAGTTACTCGGGCCTGCGTTGATGTGTGAGGACGATCGTGTGCTCGAGCTCGAGGGCCGTGCGACGGCTGGGGGTTTCAGTGCACCGCTGCCGCGGACAAAGGTGTCACGGCTGTGACAGGAACGACAAGCTCTGCCTTGGATCTCGTCACACTTGACTTGTCGCTGCCACCCGCGAACCGTCACCCACCGATCATGCTGCACAGAGGCTTCCCATCCCTGCCTGGGGGTGCAACACCGATCTCCCCCCCTATCCAAAGACACCAACCCGCCCTGAGTCCCGCGGAGTGAGTCACGGCTTTTCCCTCTCCATTTTTCGAACGTTGGAGCATTCCCCACAGCGTCCAATATCACCGGCTCCCCAACTCGACGCTTTTTATATTAGAATGATCAAACATGAGCTGAGCGATCATTCCTTTCTCACATTCATTTTCTCACATTCCCCTGGAATGGGAAAAAAAAAATAATGCTCGGAGGCAACAGGGGCTATAAAGACAAATGAGAGCTTGTTCAAACAATCCCTCGTAATCTGTTATTAGATTACGAGGAGCGGGGAGCGTGCATACAAATTCTTTTTCTCTTACAGGGGAAGAAAGGAAGAAATCGAATGCCAGACGGGACAGGTGTGATCAATGATGAACGCCCATATTTTCAATAACGGTTAGCGCGCGTTAGCGACGGGCGGGCGGGCGGGGCGGGAGGCTTTATAAAGTGGGAGGCAGTAGCAATAAGCGGTTATTGTGCCCCCCGGGGGGACGCTTGCCGAGATTACGGAGGAGTCGCGGGGCACGCGGCCTTGTGAGAAGGGCAGTTTATATTACCGCCTCTTACACGCCTCGCATTCCAATAAATCCCACACCGCCGAGGAAGAGCGCGAGGGAAAGAGTCGCCGAAAAAACAGACACAGCCCGCCAGTGAAGTGGAAACATCTACTAAAAAGCACCCCCCCACCCCCGTCCCTACAGGCCGACTCGGGTTCGTTTTCCGAGCCGCGTTTGGACGGTGTGCGATGGCTCTGCCTATCAGACCTCCCATGGCGGTGCGGGAGGGGAGCGTGGCTCCTTCGGTGTCGGTGTCATCGCGTGCGTGCCCCCCGCCTCTCGCGGGCAGACGAGCGATCCGTGTCCGCGTGTCGCGCCGCCGCCGCCCGCCGCTGTCGAGGCGCCCGCGTCGGGAGGACGTGTCTCTGTGATATCGTCGAGGATGCCGCGCCGACGTAGCCGCCTGACAGGGACAATAGGTAGACTATCTACAGCCGTGTCACTTACAAATTGGAGCCTGCTTCTTGGCAGAACTCATTTCTTCCAGATGGGAGTTCGACTGGCACGCTGGTGCGAGGGAATCTTCTCCCCTCGGCAAATGTTTCCATGGTGGAACATGTCACAGAGGCGCGATGTGTTTATTTTGCGATACGTCTTCTGTCTCCCCCCCCCCCCACCTTTTGTTGGCTGCAGCTGGATTGAATTTTCTAAGGTATTTTTATTCCGGGAAAGATGGATTGAGGCAATAAATCATAATTCAGGATTTAATATTTTGTTTAATTAATCTGGGATTTACCAGGCGATGGTGGAATGTGTGGATGCGTGTCTGTCTATGTGCATGAGTGACCATATATGTGTGTGTGTGTGTGTGTGTGTGTGTGTATGTCTGTATGTGTCTGTATGTGTGTGTTGTCTGTGTCTGTGTCTCTGCGTGTGTGTATGTGTGTGTGTGTATGTGTTTGTGTGTCTCTGCATGTATGTGTATGTGTGTGTGTGTGTGTGTGTGTGTGTGTGTGTGTGTTTGTACTGTATGTGCGAGGTTGACCAAAAAGCTCTGACATGATTAACTCAATAGTGGATTGATTGCCTATGTGAAGAAATGTTTACGCCAGCCTGCTTCTCTCAGGGGCAGCGATGAAGGTTTTAAATACCACGGCATTAAAACAAACACAAAACGCCTTGTAAAGCTCTTATAATGCAGGACTGTCTGTCTCAAATTCAAATATCTCTCCTCTCACTTTGCACCACATCAGGTTCTCTGCGCCACTGGATAAGGAATCCCACTAATGCACTAAATTGAATTATGATTTAATCCCCTGGTATATTTCCACACCGTAAGTATGAAAACACAGGCCCTCACCATCTTATTTTTCAGCCTTAAAAATCACTTTAAAAAAAAGATTTTTCGCTCAGATATTTCACAAGAGCAAAACAAATAATAAATAAATAAGTGGAACCAGATTGCGTGCATCACGCGGCGTGAGGAAGCAGACAAAGCAAGCGATCAATCGAAGGCTCCCTGATCCATCAAGCCACGCGGCAAGAGAACCGCCACCCTTCCCCGCTACAATAGGCCACGTCGGATCCCGCACCGACATCCTGATTCACTTAATCAAAGACATAAAACATGCCCCCGCCTCGGATGCAGAGACAAACACAAACAAACCTGTTCATCATTTTCCCATGATTCCTAGCGCCGGCTACTTGCATCTATCACAGGGAACGTAAATATTTACCGGGCAGGGTTGGGCTCTGAAACGGTCCGTTATCAAGGCGACAGTGACAGATGCCTGTTGCGGCGGGACCGGGCCCGGGGCCGTGGAAAAGGGTTTTGGATCGGCGCGATGGCCAGGCGCCCATTCCGATAGGACACAGCCTAATCTGTCGTGCGGGAGATTTGCGCGATAGAGAGAAGGGAGATTATTTACTGTGGCACCGGGGGAGCACGGCTCACCCCCCCACCGCCCCACTCCTAATCTGAGATAATGCCAACGAGCGCCTCCCACTCACAGGAGATTGAGCGGCCACGTTCCTCCCGTCATTTCTCCTCTCTCCAATCTCCACCTCTCTTTTACCGCTCCATTCGTCACTCCTCACCGCGCAGTCCTGGTGACATGATGCGTACAGGAACAACATCATTGTTGAGTTCTTTATGGTTTTTCTTTTTTTTCTTCTTTTTTTTTACTTAATATATTAATATAATATATAATAATATACAGTATGCCATTTAGCAGACACTTTTATCCAAAGCGACTTACAGTAGTGAATGCATACATTTTTCAGTATATGTGGTCCCAGTGGTAATTGAACCCACAACCTAAGCTTTGCCAACGCCACGCTCTACCTACTGAGCCACACAGAGCCACTTATTTCAATGTATTTCCCCCGCCTTTTCAGCAGGGGATACGCATCAATAGATCACAGAGGAGCGTTTGAACAGGTTCGCATCATTTTGTTGCCGGGTTGCTAAAGTAACGCGATGTTTTTCAAGAAAGCGTGAAAAATAAGTTGCGGCTTACATAGGCCTTCTAGGAAATTCCACGTCGCTTTCTGAGAATAACCAAGCGCCGAAAGGAAACACACCGAGCTCCCCGTTTCCACAGTCAATTCATTTCATGAGGATTGTTCATTAAGCCACTCATGGCCATCGATACAATCTCCGGGTTTATCGAACGCGGGTCTAACCCACGGAGAGGCGCTCTCACAGCTCACAGGGCCCACGTCCGTCAAGAAAGGTCACGCCAATACCCGGTGACTTGCGGAATTAAATAAAGTCGCAAATGTCATTCCCTTGAGTGGACGCTGCCGATACTCCCGTCCGCGAGACGTGCGCTGGGTAAAGCTGAGGAGCGTAACTCAGGTAGCGCCGCGCGGCCCGTCGGTGATGCCCTCCGTGCCCTGTCTGTTTACCCGCTCCGTATCGCCCGCCACGTGGAGCTGCCCTCGCCCTGGTGCCGGCGCACCAGCATTCTCTTTGGCGCTGCCTCGCACTCCCTGTCATCCGAGAGGGGCATCCCAACACCGACGATGGTTCTGAGAATGGCCTTATCCCCTGTCCCAGTGCAGAAGCCCCAGCGATGGTCTATTCAGAGACCGCAGGGCAATGCAAAAGCGCCTCTGCATGAAATAAGGAATTTCGCCAAAGAGGGTTTTTACAATATGTCAACAGAACAATGATCATCTTCACTTATGTATTTATTGTGATTTTTATTATTTTTTTACACTTTTCTCTAAATTTGGTAGCCAACCCCAGTCGCCGTGGCCAGCGTCGGACGTTGAAACCACTAGACCACGCGGCAGGCCATTGGTGATTTTATTTGATCGAGGCTCATATTTACAGATTCCAAGTGCAGTTGCAAGAGCAATGCACGGTATACTGTAACATGCAAGTAAAGGATATTTATGGGAACAGCTGCATGTAACAAACATGTCTACCACATGTCACGTCTGCAGTTTTAGTGGGGAGAGTCAGACAAGAACAACGGGGACGGATTAGCCCATTCATGCTGTGGATTACAGAGAACCTGAAAAGACTAGGTGTACATATCTTTACCAATAATGACCACGTTCCAAATGCCCGCTGTCCAGAGCACATCAAAGGGGAAGGAGGGAGGATGTGAGACAGTCCTCCACACAGACAGAGATACAGATACAGCCTCTGTATCTTCTCTACACTTGGGGAGAGTGCTGGTATTGATTCGAGGGCTGTGAGGGTCCAGGGAAGGGTTATCTGAGCTGTTGTGTTGGAGATGAAGGGAGTGGGTTATTTTGGGCAGGGTACAGTAAAGTGTTCTGAGTAGAGACCCACTTCTAGTCCTCCCACCTCTGCTTTGTGCCACTGAGGACAGAGGTGAATGCTCTGCTGGCTATCAAAGGACCAAACGGCACACAAACAAGGTGCTGACCCGAGCGTATGTGTGTGTGCGTGTGTGTGTGCTTGTGTTGGAGGGTAAAGGGGTGTGTTTGTGGGTCGGTAAGTGGGTGTGTGTGCCCTCTCCATCTCCCTGTCTTGGGATGAGGACACATATTAATGCTCTGCCGGCTATCAAAGAACCAAATGGCACACAGATAAGATGCTGACCTGAGCATGTGTGCGTGTGTGTGTGTGGGGGGGAATGCTTGTGTTGAGGCTTGTGTGCGTGGGACAGTAAGCGGGTGTGTGTGCCCCCTCTGTCTACCCTGTCTCGGGATCTCCGCTGTCAGGCTAATCCTGGCCGCTGCGGTTCAGCGATCGCAAGATCCAGTGGGCCTTGGCAGAGACCGCTTGGCGGGACTGAACACCATGTCCCATGCCTCATTACCCATAATCCCCTTCACCGCCCTCTCTCTCTCGTCTTCCCTCTCCGTCATAGGGTTAGCGGAAAGCCTTTTCATCAGGTGGGAAGAGATGCGATGAGGCAGATTTCACTGAAGTGAAAACAGCAGCTAACCCTGGCTGGTTTATCACCGTGACGCCGAGATGCATCGGCGCAACGGAGGATAACTCGGACGCACACAGGTAAACATACAGCTGGGTGCACAGGAATAAGGGGTGTTTTGAATTGCTGATTCTCCCAAGATAAATGCATAATTAACCCTGAGAGCATCGTGATCAGAGAACACTCTCAGTGAGGATAACTAGAGAGATGCGGAGCGCATGGTACTCTCTCCAGTCTGGATACTGGGTGAAAATAGAGGATGCAGGTCAGCCATTGAATAAGCGCTGGAGGGGGGGCGGTTGCAAGAGATACAGGCATAAAACAGGACTACATAAACAGGTGGAACTCTCTTTGACCCCACTAGCATGGCAGTTCATCTCTAAGCTGCCTGAGGTTGACCACACATGCTATGGCTAAGACATAGAGCCAGAAGGCTCCAGAATCACAAATTCTTGTGCTGGAGCTGAGTGGGTCACACAGTGACTATTCAATCTTCATAACCTTCAATAAATCCTTTAAATTCAATTAGTCCAACCACCATCCACAATAACAGACACTTCCCAAAGAGCATGAAAGGGGAACATTCACAGCTGACACCCAGGGCCTAATTCTGGTGGTGTCGTCAATAATCAAATACAGATAGAAAAATGGCCGTAGTATATTTCAGGTATTGGCTCCAGTGCTCACGTGTATGTGTGTGTGCATGTGTGTGTGTCAGGTTACTCTTAGTCCTATCTGACTTAGAGCATTCTTAGCAAACAGACATGTCAATGATGGTCCCTCTGTGTTCTGTATCAGATAGGTGGGAGCTTGGCTGAGTGCCATCCATGAGTGCCTAGCCAGTGATGTCACACCAGGAAGTGTTACACTGCCATGACCAAACACGGGTGCTCTGGCATGCTACGAGAGGGGAGCAGATGTATCTTAATGTACAGACATCAAAGCCTGAAGTCAGGTTTGTGGATTGGCTTTTTCATCTGGTGAAAAAGCCTCCACTGTGTTTCATTTTTGACCCACAGCCAGGAGATACTTTAAGCTACTGTGTCACACAATGAACTCAGCGTGTCTAAAGACTGATATGCCATAAAGGAAACTCATAAATCAGTAATGGGTGGCCTGGCGTCTTCCAAAGCAAATCTCAACAATAGAGTCAATAACAGTAGTTACTCTGGTTTTCATTCAAACCCAGATGTTGATAAACGTATCATGGTCTTCAGCCAGGCTGGAATTGAAATAATCTGCAATTTTATGACTAAATTAAATTCTTACACTAAGTGCTGCTTCTTATAAGGAAAATAATGGCCGACCACCTGTCCACGCATTCTAACAAGGTACAGTAGCAAACCAGTAACTGTCTGCTTTCTTCTGCTAGCCTCGGTCCATCGACCTTACTTCTCTATACCGCCTCTAGCTGTTCCACTAAAAATAAGATGTGTGGATTATTTAATTTGCGTTTGGGGAGTTTGCATGCTGGGAGAGATACTGGAGCTGCATTTCATGTCTGGCGAGAAGCCCAACTATGCAGGAAGAGCAGAGCATTAATGGGGAAATGGATTTTGAAGTGTTTGGAGGTCCCAATCCTACCTTTCATAGGTAGCTAAACCCACAGAGCACAGAGCAATTCAATCGGACGTTAAATGAATGCCCGATGGCGTTTTTGGCAGTTTGGCTGTCCTAATACCATCAACAAGACAAAACTAGTCTTATGAATGTGGATGGTGCGGCAAACGATGCTTTTCTGACTGCAAAATAAATAAGAATGGCAGGCTTGGACCTTCACGGGATGTGACCGTAACTATTACAGCCCAATTTGAAAAGTCAATCCTTAGCAAGCGGCCCTTATAGTTCAAGTTTATTGACCCGTCTGTCTGGTCGAAACATATGGAAAACGGCTTAATTGTCAACGAGGGACCTTGCTTTTTTTTTTTTTTTTTTTTCTAAAGAGGACGGATCTCCATTGAGCGTAACGGACTCCGTCGTCGCGATCCCAGTATCCTACCCCTCCCCACGAGTGGCGGGCAATCCCGGGGCGGGCAGTGGGCCCAGGCGGCGACTAAAATAATTCGTTATTATTTCCACACTACATCTAAAGCGCCAGGCCCCCACGCCATCAATTACAGGCCGAGCTTGGTCAGGGTGTCACGCAGTATCCTTCATGCTTAAAGCCCGCCGCGTCCCCTCGCGTGGCCCAGACCATGAATCTTAGTCTCACATCCCGACGGTCGCAATCAATTATCCCTCTCGCTACCTGCGCCCTTCCTCCTCCTCCTCCCTGGCTTCTTTTCCCATTAGAAGGCCCTTTAGTTTCTGTGGACAGAATTACCTCGCGCGGAAATGGAAATGATTTCTCAGCAGCTGTCTGGAAGTCACCTGCCACAGAGGCACAGGTGGAGGGCACATGCATTGTGGAAGGGTTGGGGGAGGGGGGGGGGGGGTTAATGGCTCGTCCCAGCCAATTTTCAGCTGCCTGCTCCTCTACACCTCGAAAAGAGTTTTGTAGGTAATGTAGCACACAGTATGCCCTGGCTGGCTGGGTTTCGAGAACAGGAAGCACTAAAGATTGTTCTATAAGCAAAACAAGGGCCTCTGCTCAGAGATGCCATTATCAAAGACTCTGTCGTAAAGGCGAGTTGCAGCATTGTTGCCATTTGTTTAAGATGTGCTTATGCAGAGCTTCAGCTGACTCGAGCATAGAAAACGGCGTTGTGATACACAATTTGTACATTTATGAATTATAAGCAGTGGGATCAGATCAATCTCCCCACCTCTCAAATTCTCTTCCAATTCTTTTAGGAATCCTCATTCTCAGATATTAGTGTAGTTTATACATGCGACCTGCATGTGATCATGTGTGCTTGTGCTTGTCCATGAATAAACATAACAGATAAAGTATTTTATAATAAAGTAAAGATAAAGATAAGTAATTGCATGTAAGTAATGAATTAATACATTAATTAAGTACTACTACTACTATTATTATTATTATTATTATTATTATTATTATTAATAATAATAATCATAATAATAATAATAGATCTACAAATTGGGCCATCATTGGCTGCCAGGTGAGTCATTCTGTTCAGACTGATCCAGTGCTGTTGTGTGGATAGGCCCCACGGTCTGCTATCGAATCCGGACAGTGCCAGAGCATAATTAGTCATAGTGTTGGCTGGGGTTGGAGGGATCTCTGTCAGTGGGAGATCTGTGTCTCTATGCATTATCAATCCCCTCTGGTCAATCTGGTTCCCACAATCTGCCTGCCTGATGCACAAGCTACACATGAAGTGCCTTCCTCCAACTCAGTGTCTGTACAAGTGCAACTGGTGAACTCCGGAATGAACAGAAACAGCGGTTTGACATGAGGAGAGCGCATGCTTGTCTGTGCTCTCCCAAAATGGCAGAGGAAGTTACAGCTATGAAAACAAACAGACGCAAATTAAGCAGAAAAATATGGCTAAAATTGAAAAACAAGGTGTAAAAAGTAAATTGGGGCATCATAACATTAATCAGTTTTAAATCTTAGCCCACCTCATAGGGTCGAAGCTGTGGCCCCTCCTTCTCCCAGTCTACAGCACCAGTCACTGAGATCGTTGTATTGACAAAGCGCTCGCCGGCTGCAGTGCGTAACAGTACCCACAATATGTGACGTGTGTACGCATTACCATATGCTGCATGTGTTTTCCCAGCGGTGAACATGCGCTCATTTATTCCAGCGAGCATCTCGTGTGAAGTGGCAGCACATTAGTCTCATGTTCATTATGTATGAAAGACATCCCCTGCAATGGCAGCGGAGACCAGCGTTTAAATTGGAGCCTGATTGCCTCTTGCTTGCTTTTGAGTTCCATCAAGAGCAATTGGGAAGTGCAGCTAGATGGCCGCCGCCTACACGAGCAGGCACCCGGTCTCCGCTCCCCACTTTAATGCGACGTGACCTGTTGATTCTGTTTCTCTTCCCCCCTTGAGTTATTGTGCCTCACTTTTAATTTGATGCAGCCTTTTGCATTCAGCATGCTTTGAATCAATAATAATTTGTTTTAATGCTGAGCAGAGGAATGTAAATAGCAGAAATCTGACATTTAAAAGATATAGCGTAGCCACCCGACCGATGTAATCAAGTGGAACGAGAGCGGGAACCAAACGCGCACAGTAATCTATATTCTTATCAAGGAGAGCACAAACTCTGGTAATCTAATAGTGCACTCAACAATAAATTGTAAAATTGCCTGTGCTTTGGTTGGGATGTTCGGGGTGCCTGATTAAGTGTCAAAGCGGCAGAGAGAGAGAGAGAGAGAGAGAGAGAGATGGAGAGGGAGAGAAAGAGAGCAGAAGATCTTGAAGAAGGCCCAGGGAATACATTAATTCTGCAGAATCCCACGGACAACGTTGGTATGCGTTGTACCACCAGCCAAGACCTGGATACACACTGAGGGATGGTGCCACACACGCCATTGCATCGACAACATTCAACAAAATAGTATCTGCCACAGTTCAAAGAAAACACACAAGGGCATTAGTGTCGTATAGTGGTTAGGGAACTGGGCTCCAGGATCGATTCCCAGACAGGGCACTGCCGCGTCACCCCTGAGCTTAAAGTACTTAACCTGAATTGCTTCCGTAAATATCCTGCTGTATAAATGGATTGTATGTAAAGAAGTGTAAACTGTGTAAGATGCTCTGGATAAGAGCGTCTGCTAAATGTCTGTAATGTAATCAGAGCCAAAGTGGAGAAGTGCAATGGGTGGTTCTGGATAGGTCGAGATAAAAAAAAAAAAGAAAGAGAGATAGAGAGAGAGAGGGGGGGAAACATTGGGAAGGCTACACACAGTAAATTAAGAGTGAATATTAACTCGCCATGTCATATCGGTGTGCTCACATTACTAAACAACAGGTCATAAATGTCTTGACCCTGGATCTGGGCACTATGAATATAATTACCATTGTAAATGTCAAAAGGAGTCTCGAGGCTGCAGCTGATTGGTCCCACATATTCTATCTTGGGGAGAGGGGGGGTGCAATGTGAAAACATTAAGAGCACCCCAAACAAGTAAGAATATAAGTTGCTGCTGGGAGTCCCTTTTATACACATTAAAGGGAAAATTTCCCAGAATGTGTCTCTGTGTGTCATATGTGCTCAGACAGTTTTAGTGTGGTGGTGACATTAAATACACTTTAATACCATTTTCCAGAATTGGAGAACTCTTGTCGGAGCACTACAAAGTGAAGAATTACAATCTAATTTACAAATGACCTAGGTCTGGTAGAAAAGTTGTCATGACAGATTGGGGTCCAGCTAGGAGGTGATTCTGCAATTTTTATGAAGAAAAATAAACATTTATGTCTCTAATGTAAGAGTGTGCAAGCTGAACTCCAATGTCCACCAATCCAGGAAACCACACATCATTAACATCTAGACCTTGGCCTTGATTCAGTAAACATGTTGTGCTTAACTTTGACCTACAAATACATGCAATAGTTATTCATTTAGTTAAGCTAATTCTGGCGATTGCTGACCTCACCCAACTGTGTTTGTGAAGGAAAAGAGAACGCTTGCTTTTATACGTGAGGCAACGTTAAGGAGTGTTGATTGAAACTAGGCCATTGCTTTTACCTTCCATTTTGAAATTGGAATGCTGTGGCGGTCTGACTCTTCAGAAAGTGTCCCCACATTGTGCTCTCGGTGCTGAGAGTGGAGCATTCTGAATTCTCAAATGGCAGGCCAGATAGCGCACAGTTTATGGAGGAGAGTGGGCCCAGGCCCTCGGGCAGTGAACTTGCTGGCCTGTTTTTGATTTGCAGGCTCTTGCCTGAGCTGGGTCCAGGGCACGCCACACAAAGCCTACTGCGGTCATCTACGGTTAAGGGCTGGGCCAAAGGCCTCAGGAGGAAGGTCCTACCTGTGATGGATTTTGCTGAGGAATGTTCTGGATCTCTGAACTTTGTGGAAATTGAGTTGGTTTGGGGTTTATGAGTCTCTGACCCTCTCCTCTTTCAATATCGACAGCTGGGGGTTGCTGGCTTTATAAAGTCCGCTGGTTCGAGCAATTTTTCAATTTATATTCCCATTCTTTGAAAATATAAAGCTACCGCCAACTATATTTTACTTTTGGCAGCCGTTTTATGTCTTCTCTCCCAAACAAAGGATGCAAATAAATAGGAGCCTACAAAGACAAGTTGGTTGGGTTGGTCTGACATGTTGAGATGTTTCATTCATAGCAAGCTTAGCCTTGACAGCAAGCTTAAGGTACAAAGCAAATTGTAATTCATAGGTTCCATGTTTCATTTGATTATAACATTATAATGGTTGTATTGCAAAGCCAAAATGAGTGATAACGTAGCACTTCATATGGAGTACGTGGATCCTTGTGCACACACATTACCGTCCACCATATTCAGTTGAATTCTAACATTCCAGACTGTCTTAATTGTGGCAGGGCTTCAGTGCGTTAATGAAACATGGCAGGCAGATGTACATTTGTTAAATCCATCTCTGTTAACTTTTAAATTATTCATTAATTGTATTTTGCTGCTGCTGTGTAATTGTTTACAGCAGGCTTGTGTGGGTAACGTCTTTATATTCGTTTTCTCAATGCTGACAGAGTTTTTTTTTACAACTTGGCTGATGTATTTACCCAAGGCAACTTACAAGGCCTATTGAGTATTAACACACAATTAGCTCAGAATACAGCAAGGCCTTGTCTCACACGTGATGAATCATTGCACACTGCACTAAAGAAGGCATATTTACGAAAGCAAACTTCACAAGCAGGGGTTAGCTAGTACCCAACAGTACTCTAGCATGTCTCCACTGAACAACAAAATGACAGGATGGACTTGACCACACTGTTTTATCTTCATAGGGAACTAGGATTATGAATACAAATATATTTGCAATTTATCTTACTACCATTCAATATTTACATCTAACTGGATGTTGGAATACAGAGAAAAAAGAAACATGTATTGAAAAATATACCCCAGAGAAAATTTTCAGATGAATGCTACCAAACACACCCAAGGGAATTATGGGACAGGTTTATAATTGCTTTGCACGTCCAATGAGACCATTTCCCTAGGGTTCATATAAACAAATCTAGCTGTTGCTCGACCAATGCGGTGTCAAGAAAAAGATGCAAGGAATGACATCCTTATTCTTATTTTCCTTGCATGGTGCACTTTCTCGGAAACCGTGTCAGGCCCGGATGGTTGGGTGACAGAGGATAATAATAAGGACCCTCACTGGAGCTCTGTTCCCATGGCGAGCGCGCTCCAATCATCACCCTATCAATGTTCCAATCACCGGAGAGCTGGAGGTGTCTCAGGTGATGCCACCAGCTGTTCCCACGGGCAGGGCCCGGGCACGCCCGAAGAGCCCGATCCATGCCAGCGTTAATTTCACAGCTTCTCCGGGGGTGGGGGGCGTGATGTGCCACAGGGGCCCGGAGATGCTAATTGTTTCATCCCGTTACGATCGCCCTGGAAATGGAAGTTGGGCTAAATTAGGCCAAGGAACATCCTTCTAAGCGACGCCGCGGCGCGCCGTGCCAGCATAGGCCCAGCAGCTGCCTGCCGCAGCCTGCAATTAAAGAGCGCTCCTTTATCTACGGAGGTCCTGGCTTTGAGAAGGCAGGGACTGAACGGAAACATGACAGAGACACAGGACGTCCCCGAGCTGCCGTCACGACCTGCTCCTTTTCCATCCGTCACCGCCTTTGTTGTTGTTGCCGTTGTGGTTCCTACAGACTCATTATCATGACATGACGATGTAGAGACGCTCGACCGAGTGAGGCTATGATCGCGGTCTGCTTCACTCAGAAGAGCTGGGAAAAATATGTATTATTTACAGTGTTGATACGATTACTGTTTCTTGTTGCATTGTCTCTCGATGTAAGACTGCATGTGACTCTTATGCTTGAAAACGCATACACGTATTTGGCTGTGACTGAAGGACTAAAGCAAAGCAGCAGTGGGCCTCATTCACTGACTGACTGACTCAACAGCAGGCCTTGGTGAAAGTGCTATTTAAGCCAAAAGCGAACTGTCTCAGCGATAATTGGAACTGTATCATAATAAAGTCATCACCTGGATTCAATCATACCAGCAAGTCATTTTACTGGAAAAAGCCACTTTGCTGTAACATGAACCTGTATTTATCTAGGAAGCATTTTAGTGAATCCAT
The DNA here is from genome assembly GCA_029706075.1 of Aldrovandia affinis. NCBI lineage: Eukaryota > Metazoa > Chordata > Actinopteri > Notacanthiformes > Halosauridae > Aldrovandia > Aldrovandia affinis. The sequence goes on along the minus strand of JAINUG010000107.1, from coordinate 2,333,474 downwards.
GGAACGAACTTTCCACTCATATAATTTGACAGCTTTGATTCAATCCAGGTGTGTGCATGTGTGTGTGTGTGTGCCTGTGCGTGTGCGCATGTGGATCCCACAGTTATGATAGTTAACCATAGAGAGTGAACGGGCACGCTAGGTTTTCATTCAATGCTTGTCGTTTCACACATTTGTAAATGTGCATCTTGCTGCCTCTCTGCTTGCCATCTGATGTCACAGTTGCAGACCTGAGTGCTGCTACTCCTGCTATACCCCGGGCTCTTGCCAGGGGGCGCATTTGTGCTTCACGTCACCAAAAAAACCCCAACAACAACAGAAAGAAACGGGAGAAGCCCCAACTGATCCTCCGGACTGCAACTGAACGCCGGCCCCTACCAACTTTTCACAGAGTACCACAACTCCACCGATAACGCCGGCCCCGATCACTGAATGCTTCACGAGCTACCTGGCACTGCGGAGGGCCTACCCTGGAGGGAACGGCGCCCGGCGAACGGTCGTACTGCAGTTCAGAGACGTCGCTAAACCACGTTAAATGGTTTGACTGCTTCCTGATCCGGGGCCGGGGAATTTTAATGGACGACGTGTGGGGTGCTTAGGAGGCGTGTGCCAGGAGGTTCAGGGGAGGTTAAGTGCATGCGCTCTGTCTTTTTTTCAGGAGCGCAGCTGGGAAACATTTCCCCCGCATGGGGGAAACATCAATCGGAGTGCGGCTAACACTCTCTGGTTCTCAGCTGTAAGTGCTCATCTCTTCCGGGACGTCCCACGGGCTAGAGGTATTACCGTCCTGTTCGCACATGCTCCTGCTCCTGCGGGCAAAGCCACTTCCTGAACGAGGAGACCACACTGTGTTCATCACCCCTTCAAAATAGTCATTCACCGGCGTGAGGAAGCATACAGTATACAATGGGGTCATTACCTGAGGATATCGGCAAGGTGACGGACAGCGAAGGGGCTTTTTCTCTCAAAGTCGAGTCTACTTTTCTGTCTACTTTTCTAAAAGGTATCAATCACCATAAACCTCATTATAAACAAATACCCAGAGCAGAATGCAGTTTTTGGTTTTAGAGTCGGCAACACGACACGAGATTGTATTGTATCGAGTTCCTTGGCAACGGAAGAACAGGGTTCTGAACCCACAACCCTCTGGTGCAGTTAACACTAATCCACGTGGCTGTTCTGCATGCTCATATTAAAATGCATTTAGTCTAACACGCTGAAAAAAAACAACTTAGGGTCACAAAATCAATGACGTCACACCTAAAGTCCCTGAGTAAGTTATAGCACATTTGGTTTAAATTAGATGTAGTGAGTCAACCTGGCGAGCAGCGCAGCGCACACGTGAACGCGTAAGCGAGGTGGCCCGTGATTGGTATCAGGTGCACAAACGGCGAGCGCCCAGAAGACGGGGAAGAAGAGAAAACCCGCCGATTCCGGTAATGGTTACATACCCTTTGCTCACGGCCGTTATGTTTCCTGACGTAAAAATTAGAGCGCTAATGAAAAACAAGTCACAATGAATAAAGCTCAAAAAAGCAATCCCCCTTTCCATCTGTTGGGGAGCGTAATGAAGTGCCCGGCAGTGCCAGGAGATGACTTGGGCAGGGAGCTGAGGCTGGAGTGTGTTAGAGAGGGGGGGGAGTCTGGTCTCCGCCAGCTCTGCGTCCTGCGCGCAGCTGAGTCCCGGAGAAGCAGCTGGAACGCTTAGCGCCGGCAGTGGGACGGGGGGTCGTGACGCTTCTTAGCGTTGAGCGGGGCGCGCTGTACCCCGGGGGCTCTCAGCCCTGGCCCCGGAGGGCTGCTGGTTTTTGTTTTCGCCTTAAAATCAGCAACTTGTTTAGACACAGGAAATCGGGTGATGTGAGTTAACTGTGTAAGAAACCCCTTTAAATTATCACCTAAGTGCTGAGTAACAATGAAGACCAGCAAACCCCTCCTGCCTCTTGAATATATGACCGCATTTTTGTTTATCGTTTCTATTTTATTTTGATTCCATTCAAGATAATAGTACTATTATAATGATTATTGCTGCTATATTGAATGTATTGCTATAATTGTTCTCGTATTTATACGTTAGATTTGCACAATGGAGTGTGTCTATACCCATGTTGTTTGCATCTATGTCTGCGCTGCTTGTAAATTTTAATGGGAGCCTGTGACAAAGAATACCAATGCATTAACACTTGCTTGGGGCTTAAACTGAATCTGAATCCCCTTGGGAGGAGGGCAGGAAAAGCTAATATGTCTAAGACACTTGAACACTTGGCATTTGGACTGATCTGAACCAGAACATTACTTATGAGCACATTTTCTAAAGAAAATTGCCTCCTGGAAAGATTATGAGAAAATTGACTTTAGTGGGCATATTTAAAGACCTGTGCTAAAGGGGTTCTGGGTGGCTCATGGTATCGAATCCAGACCATGCCGGTGCTGACTGTGGCCAGTCGCTCTGCGGGGTGATGCATAATTGGCGGTGTCGTCGCCCAGGCAGCGGGGTTGTCCATGTCTCGTCGCACATCAACGACTCCCGCCGGCCGCCGATATAAAGTTGCACAGAACTAATGTCCGTGCAAGCTAAAACCTGCGGCGCGTCTACGTCCTCCCGAATCGACAGTGGAGGTTGCAATGAGTGCGGCTTAAGGATACAATCGGGCGTTCCAAACTGGGAGAAAACATTCCAAATTGCGAGAAAAGAGGGGAAAGAGCATTAACAAAAGACCTGTGCTAAAGGTGTATCATCGCACTGCTGCCTGTCTGTGTGAGGGGGTGCCGCTGTCCTGACACCTCGGCACAACCAGAACGCATTCTGTACCGCGGTGACATGGCACACTTTTACTGCGCGGATGGCTGAAGCTCAGGAACAGGGTATCGAACGGTGACTGAATCAAGGCCATCGTGCTCTACACACGGTGGGTGGGTTTACAGCGGCCAACATCTGGCTCTCCTCTCTAAGCCTGTGAGGAGCTCCCTGGCAGAACGAAGCCATGAGGCACAGCGGGAAGCCCACGGCTTCCACACCGGCTGCCGAGTGGGAGCTGTGCCGCTCTGCGCCCAGCGTCTGTTTCCTCTCCGCTTCCTCCTCTGCTTCCGCCCGCTCATGCCCGTTTGGACAATCGCCTGCCGATTGGAGTGTGTTCGGCCTGCGGAGCTGTAGCCGCGTGGAGAATGGAGGTCCAGCCGTTCGCGCTGGCTCTCACAGGTTATAATACAGACAGACACACACACACACACACATGCGCACACACACTCAGAGATACGCTCTCCTCCCTCCTCTCTCTGCCGTGCGTTTGTGCTTCCTGCCCCGGGCCCACGCTCCTCACAGACAATAAAGAAATATCACCTCAACAAAGCATTATACTATTATTGCTTTCCTGCTAAATCCGATTTCAGAGGAACAATCTGTGTAAGGTATTAATGATTTAAAAAGAGAGGGAAAAAACTGACAATGCACACATTTCCTGCGTGGACCGCGCAGTGTGTGTTCTTCATGTGTAGTGATATGGACTTTAACAATGCCGTTTTCCACACAAACCTTTGCATCAGCACATACACACAAACTCACACACATACATACATACAGTACATATATGTACAGTACATACATGCATGCATACATGCACACACACACACACACGGACACACACACACACACACACACACACACACACACACACACACACACACACACACAGGCAATGATGTATGCAAACAGAAATGGGCATGTAAGAACACACACACAAACACACACGCACGCATGCGCACACACATTCCTGCCCTCCAATGGCATCTGGCTCTTCCTCAGACGGAGCGCCAGATTGGATGGCAGCTTGCCCCTGGCCACATCCGAGCAAAACAAGAGAAGAAGATGGACCATCTTACTTGGCACTGTGACGCAAACATGATCCCTGCCTCTCTCTCTCTCTCTCTCTCTCTCCCTTCCTCTGGATCACAACTTCGACTCTCTTTTCCTCTCTGCCTTTTCTCCACATCCCCAACAACTTATTTCTCTCATCCTTCTTTCTCATCTCCCCATTCTTTATCTTTATCTTTCCTTATCCTGGTCTCTCTCTCCCCCCCTCTCCCCCCCCCTCTCTGTGTCTCTCTCTGTCTCTCTCTCTCTCTCTCTCTCAAGGATGAGGTCAGCTGCAACAAGCAGAGCATACAGAGAGCGAACGATGGGAAACCATCACCCATCTTTGTCTCCACCCCACTATGACATAGCAGTGGGAGTGGCCAGGTTTCTCTTCACCTGACGGCTCGGACTCTGGTCCTCTGTGTCCTGCAGGGGGAGTAGGCTGAGCGTGTGCAAACGAGAGCGCACCACCTACTGCCAGCCTAGCACAATGCTGTCACAACATCACAGCAATGTAGAGAACTGCCACACGGTCATCTGATCTCACAAGTGTGTAAGCCTATGTATATCCTACTGTATTCACAATGGGGTTGACAAGTACAAAAGAAAAAAGAATCAAATAAAATAGACCCAGAGGTCCAGACATGCATAAGCTAATAAAGTGGATTAGACTCTCTGGGAGCTTAATACCAAATTCTCTCTCATATCTGTGAGGCAGTGAGAACACGACGCGGTCTGTATACCACCAGCTTTGATGAATCGCTGCTTTTCATATGACTGTGTGAGCGATTCTGTGTGTATGTGAGTTTTGGTGAGGAGAAAGTGTGTGAACGTACTGATGCTCTCGACGCGGGTCCGTGGGTGCGTGCATGCGTGCGTGTGTGTGTGTGTGTGTGTGTGTGTGTGTGTGTGTGTGTGGTGTGTGTGTGTGTCTGCTGATGCCAACATGATTGCATGAACAATTTTGTGTGTGTGTGTGGGGGGAGGTACTGTGTTGATAATGTGTCTGTGTGTATTAAAGTATGTAAGGTTTGCGTGTATGTGTGTGTGCGTATGTGTTTCCATGTGTGTGTGTGTGTGTGTGCTTGTGCGTTTGTGTCTCTGTGCGTTATGTGTGGACAGTACAGTTCCGACGCCGGTGGGGTTGCATCAGTGTGTCTGTGTGTGTGTGAGTGACTCAGAAGCCCCAGCATCAGGACTGTGAGGCACCGATCCCGGCTGACAGGGCGGTCCCTCCGTCCCTGTGCTGACGGGCCACACTGTGACACCGCTGACCCGTCTGCTGGCCAGGCCTGCGGCCTCCGTGCTCCCTGACCTGCCTGGAGAGGCGGGAGCCCCCACTGGCAGCATAAGCACAAATACGACAGTGGGGAAGAGCTATGGGGATTGGAGAGGGGAGGGGAGGGGGGAGGGAGAACCGATCCACATGCAGGACCCTGACAGACAGGTTCAGGGGCATAAGGAACTGTCCCATTTGCACATGGCCCACAGGGGGCAGTAGAGGTAAGAGAGATTCCTTACATAGCGTCAGGTCTGAATGATATCATCAGCAGTCACATGCAAGGAGCTGCATCATGCTATTCTGTAGGAGAGTCATGCAAACATGCCGCCGGGCACAGGGTGTGTGTGTGTGTGTGTGTGTGTGTGTGTGTTCAGGAATAAAGAAAGAGAATGCATTGACTGTTATTTGCTAGGTATTACTGCGCACACACACACACACACATTTCACTTGATCCAGTCATCACTGAAGTGCTATTCCCAGGTTAAAGATTGATAGAGGAGTATAAGGGAGTGTTTCAGCTGTGCAGCGTTTCAAAGGGACCAGGCGAATTGCAGAATGTGATGAAAGCCGAACAGAACCTGTCTGGCAAGCCTGCAAGAGGAATATGCGAATAAACATTACAGATGCATTTGGTGGTTCAAACGCGACTCCGCATGAAACGATGGAATTAGTAAGACTAATGTGGGCTCCCTGGAGCATTGTAAATATTCAACGAGGGCTCTTTCTAGACTGGCTGGGGTTCTGTGGAAAATATCTCAGCACTCCTGCTCAATGATGGAGGCTCAATATACTCGGTACAAGATCTTAACCAAATAAATAATAAACGAATAAATAAAAAATAGAGCGAAGAAAAGTTTTTGTGACACGTCTGCTGCCAAAGTAGGAAGTCTAATGGCTTAGACGGCCGTCTTTTGATCAATAAATCATTTCCAAATGACGTCACATGCATTTCACTCGACCAGCTTCGAATTCAAATCTATGTCATTATTCACGCATCTGGAAATTAAATACAACGGCTGGAAACAATTTAGTGGAAGTTTGCACTAACCATAAATGTGAATCAATTGCAAAAAAATATATATTCCCAGGACAAATATTTAGACAGATATTAATTTATAAAACGTTACTGTCATCTCCTTTCAAAATGTTAACATGGCGTGCGATTTGGAGGATTTGGAGACTCGTGCACATGGTGTTCTGTGTTTACATATAAATGCACTTCAGTTGGAGGGTCAGCCTTGAGTTTTAATTAGTGCTCTTTAACGAAGCCAATTCCACGTCCCAGTTTGTTTTTCATTTCAGATCTGCTTTATGACGTTCAGGTGCACGCTGACCTTTTTATGCCCGGCCGGCCGCAGGCGGAATCAATAATTATGGAATTAGGTGAATTAAAAGCCGGCGGCGTCAGCATGGTAACCCAGGGGCGGTTATTACACCGAAGTTCAATAATGAACCCGGTGGCCTGGGTTCTTCAGCCAGCCAGCCCCTCCTCCCCATTTCAGACATCGTTTTTCATTTTGTTTATTCTTTTTTTTTATGTTGGAGGGGGCGACGACACACATCGCACCTCTCCCTATTGAAGGACGATTAGATACTTTGGCCGTTTCCTGTGATTGCCCGTTTGAAGGGAATTGAAGGTAGGCTGTCTGATGTGGTCGGCGTGCACGGTAATTGCATGTGATTGTGGGTGATAGCCCCCCCCCCCCCCTCGTATTACAGGCCTTATATAACCCTGTTTATGTATAAATTCGTTTCCACTAATACTGTGAGTGTCTCCTGTGGTGCGTGCCTGCTGCGAAGCTCAGTCCATTTCAAAAAAAGTAGAGATCCTAACAGCCTCAAAGAAGAAACAAACTGGCACAATACTGTACCCAATGCATTTATCTTATAAAGTTATATTGTGTTGAGCTCTTAAAATTCTAGCTAACATATTCCGATAATGAATGACAAACAGCTGAACACCCTGAGGCAGCTGACAGCTTACTGACTACACAGGCCTGGGAAGGACAACCTTTATATAAAATCCTTAATGAACTGTAAAGTAACTCAACAGATTTCCAGAGGACATCATGTCCACCCCCATTATATTGTAATTGCATTTGCCTATGGTATAAGAAGCTCATTAAAACCTCCTGCCTCTGCGGACTGCACCACACGGTCACATGTTCTATGAGTCTCCTTTAGGATTCTGCTGCTCAGGACAGGACAAGAAAGAAAGGCCCAGACATGCAGATGTGGGACCCAAGGAGGTTTGGGGCCCCTTAGCCCAGAAGCACGGCCGCCCCCCCCAAAAAAACACGACCCGCAAAGGAACGTGACAGCTGTGACAACGCAGCGAAGGTCCCCTTGAAACACGCGAGACCCCATCGCAAGCTAACGCATTGCTTTCCCGTGACGACAGCGCCTGTTAATTACGCGAAACTCTCTACAGCCGCATTGCACAAGTGCACGATGCCAGTGACAGATTACGGAGATGCAAAACAAGCGCTTTCTTTCAAGTCGAGTGATCAAGTGATCTCAACAATCCAACAATCAGATTAAAAAGCGCGTAAAAGAATGCAGCGTTTTTGAAGTAGCGCCATCGGGCGTCCCGGAGCCCGGCGCGGCCAAGCGTGGGTAAAAATGCGCCGGCGGACTCCGCGGTTCCTTATCATCGCGGCCCACTTAATACTGACCTCCCTTTTTCTCGACTCTCATTAGTTTCCTCAGCAACCTATCATCCGCTTTCCCCGCGTTTCTGCTTTTCTGCGTGTCTGTGAAACCGGGGGGCCTCTATCGCTTGATCTTTTGTTCCGGGAGTTAAGCGACGATTTATTAAGTGCGGAGCAATTTCGCTGCCAAACAAAATCAGGAGAAGTCCTGCGGCGGAGGTCTCTGAGTTCACACTCCGCCGCCGCTGCAGGCAAATCGGTTTCTGCGGCAGATCGCTGCTTCTCGAACCAAGCGAAGGGCAATGAAGCCCAATGACTCACACTGAGTCATTACCTGGATAAGGGTTAAAGTGGCAGGCACGAACATGAACAGCATGTAAATATGTTGAATATATGCATTCAGATATAAATAGTGTCTCCCATATCAAGGCCCAGACGCTGCTAATAGCACAGGCGTGGTCAATGGAAGTGCTCCTCCACGTTGCGGAAACCGGAAAAGCTTGTTGTCGGCACGCCGCTCAAAGGGTTGGGGTGGTCACCACAGGTGCAGAGTTTTCTAAACGCACCGCAGTAGGACTCCAGCACTCAACGGGACCCCTCGTGACCCCAGGAACACCCCACACTCCTGCACCAGGCGTCCGGGACCGAGGGAAGAGCCGTGGCCCAGAGGGGGGGAAAGCAGCCAATGCTGCTATACTGTGGGGAGCGGAGGTCAGACAGGGCCCCCCTCGCCCCCGCCCGCCCGCCTGCCCGCCCACACACAAACACACACACACACCCTCCCCTGCTGTCCTTGTTATTGGGGGGCGTTGGAGCATGAAGCGGAGAGGCTAGCTGCCACCGATCCCATTACCCGGCCCTTTCCCCGGGGCCAAATGTCAAGTGGGCGGGGTGAGTTGGACAATGAGGGAGGGGGGGCGGCGGTGGTGGTGGCGGTGGTGGTGGTGGTGGTGGTGGGGCAGGAGACCAGGCGGGAAAACAAACCCCTCGATTTGAGAGTCGAGGCTGAATAATTCTGCTTAAACAGAGGGTGTGCACAGTCCACTGCAGAGCGGGGAGACTGTGATGGTGCAGCACCGGCTTAAACCGCAGGGTCGCACGTACGGGACCCACCTGAGGGTCGCTGAGGTGGACGGGGCAGGGAGAGGGACCATTGTGTGTGTGTGTGTGTGGGGGGGGGGAGGGGCATGAAGGCTGGGGCTGTGTATCAGTCAGGTTCAATGGCCGGCCTAGTCAGGAGTCATTGGGTAGTCCCGTGGACTGAGAAGAAGGGATCTGATCCCAGAGAAAGGGCCAGTCTACAAACGGGACACCCCTTATATGCATATGTAGATTTTGCCATTTGTATTAGCTCCACCCACTGAAATATTAATATTTATAACAACATATAACTACAATAAACATAGCATCATGTCTAGGGGTGATGTAAACAAAGCAGGACTAAACAGACTATCAGATGCAGATCTTCACCCATGGTACATTTCCACACAGCAATTATTTTACAAAGCTCCCTGCTCTACGCCGTGAAGTTTATCCCATTTGTCTGGGCACTGCTGACCCCTAGCCCAGCACCACCTACGCCTGTGGAACGTCCCACGCTGAACAGCACTGACGGAGAGCTCGAGGGGCGCAGAATGGTCCCAACTGTTCCGTCCTGGCAGCGAGGGGCAGTCACACAATCCCGGCTTTGTGAGACAATGCCGCTGCATTCAGACGCAGTCCTACGGACAATAGCCAAGCTCGCGGCAGGCAACCAAAAACGACTCATGAAAGAAAACAGTAAAGCAGCGATAGGGCAATGTTCAGGGAAGCATGCTCTCTTTCTTAATCTCTTTTTTATAGATTAAATGTTGTGGGGGTAGCAGGACTTGCCAAAGCAACTCTGACCCTCACACCGAATTACTGTCTATATTATAACATTATAAAATGGCCAAAAGCCTATTGTACAAGTCACACCTGTGCTTCACTCTGTAAATCACACCAATAATACACCATAGATGCATACCATGCTGGTATTTAAGCCTCTTCTATTACCTCCTGAAAATATATGTAGGTGAAATATTAGTGTAAGTGTTTGGCTTTTCTGTAATCTGTGCCTGTGTGATCAATTGCAGGTGCTGGATACCTCGTTAGGCTCACCTTGACGTCGGCTCCGGCGAAGCCGAACCAATCTTCCAAAGACGGCACTTTGGGCCCAGACAGTACAGGCTGCCCACATCACTCTGTCTATGTAAGGACGTGCTGTTTTTCTCCCTATTCCTGCATCTCACCCTGGTGTCACCGGAGCAGAAACGGCAGCGCCCCCGTATGTATTTTGTCAATTTCCTTGTACTATGTCATATTTGCATTGCTTCTTATTGATCAGTTGAAAACCTTAGGACATTTTATTTTATGCCCATGCATACAAACTTCACTCTTTGGTGGATTCATCTCTATCTGAATAGACTGTTCTTTCCAAATACCAATAGCTACTGTAATATACAGGTAAGTGCCAAAATAAAGGTAACACTTTGGACACTCAAATGGAGAGGACCCCAGGGACTTTCCTTGTTAGAAGGAAAGGGGCGTCTGGGCCTACCCACCAGAACCGGTCGTGACACCCCCGACACATTTACATTACATTTTTACATTTAGCAGGCGCTCTTATCCAGAGCGACTTACACAGTTTACATTTCATTAAATACAATCCATTTATACAGCTGGATATTTTTTAGTGAAGCAATTCAGGTTAAGTAACTTGCTGAACGGTACAACGGTAGTGCCCCACCTGGGAATTGAACCAGCAACCTCTGAGTTACAAGTCCAGTTCCCTAACGATTATACTACACTGCCGTCCTTACATTATACTACACTACCGATAGACACTCGTGGTATTGCACCCATTTCAAGGAGCCCCCATTTACTCAAGTGTTGCCTTTATTTTGGCACTTGCCTGTATGTGAATTATGGGCCTGAAAGTGTGAACACTTTTCACCTGTAACTGGGTCTGTTCATACTGCATCACCAAATCATACCAAACAAAAACAAAAAAACTATGACCAAACAAACAACAAACA
>JAINUG010000107.1:2232632-2317632 GCA_029706075.1 Aldrovandia affinis | reverse complement strand
AATTTGTATCAGCTGACCCCTTAAAGATCAGTCTGAATCACCCTACGACACTGAAATCCGGATCACGTGATCACATTAAAATCTGTTTTACCTAACAGAACAAACCCCAAAACGTATCCTGTTTAACCTCTCTCTTTGTGCTTTCCTTCATAGAAAACAAACAGGGCGGCTGCGGTGCACAGCGGCTGCGGTGCACAGCGTGCGTGAGAGAGACTCCGGATCTTAAGGGGATGTGCCTTCAGCCTGAAAGGACACCTTGAGATGGAAAGTGAGCAGTCAGAAGCCGGTTTTATAACGGTGGCTGAGGGTCATTAATCAAAGGGCTGGAAAGGGAGGGGAGGGGAGGGGGCTGAAATACTGCTGATGGATTCACCGGCGCTGCTCGGTGTTCACTGGGGAGAGTAAAGGGGAGGGGTGGTTGGGCAGTCACGAAGAAACGAAGGGGAAAGGGAGGAGTTTCTGACTGTCACCTGCAGGCCTAGGAGAGATGGCATTTTTTTTGCCGTCAATCCATGGCTGCTACCTACCAAGCTAGCCCTTAAGAGGTCAGCTTGCAATTCAGTACGGAGAGCCAATGTGTATTTAACAAGCACTGGAGCACGGCTGCAACCTCAGGTGTAAAACAAAATGTCCTCCCAACAAACTCTGCATGTTGTTTCCCTCCCCGTCACCGCGACTGAGCACAAGAGCAGAATTTCATTCACCGCGTTATACTTGTATAATCTGTGATTTGATAATAAAACTTGACTTGACTTGACTTGACTTGACAGGCTTGCCAGTGAACCTCTGTGACTGTCCCCTCTCAGTCCGCAAACTCTGTCACACTGTCCGACCTTGAACTGAACCCTCAGCGCGCGCCGACAAAGCCGGGCACTGTCGACGTCCGTCTGTCCTTTCAACGCTGCGACGGTTCCTCGGCGGGACGTTTTGAATCTATCGTTTCTCAGAAAGCCGACAGCCGCGCACGCCCTTGAAAACAAACGAAAGGGCAATCAGCACCCTTATTAAAAGTGCATCGCTGGAGTCTACACAGGCCCCAGTGCACTTTAATCAAAGCGGTTGAAACCTGCTGATTTGCCCGCAGAGTGGAATATCCAACGGGCGTCTGCGACGTGAGTGAGAATTCGCCAGCTTTGCACGCTCACAAAAAAAACTAGAAATACATTTCCAAATATGCATGATGAAAACAAATGGACTGCACAATATGAGGCAGAGTAGCTGATTGACAGAAAGTTCTGGTCACACGGGCTGACAGGGCAAAACTGGAATGCTCTCTAGATCAGTGAGAAGCTCATTTGGACCAGCAGTGTGGCCCACTACAGGATTTAAATTTAGAATTGAACTGTAGCCTACATTTAGTTTCTTTCACAGAGCATTAATTACCATAGTTACAGTACTGTGCCAGGTATCAAAGCATTGTGTGTTGGAAGACTCAAGATAATGGTCAAGCTGATTAGGGGCGTCATGCCAAGCCAATTGTTTATAGGGGGCACCAAAAGCTAACCTTAACTTAGCAACTGAGCTAACATTAGCTAGCTGCAGTTAATATTGGTTTAGAGTTCTCCAACTTATTTCAATTAATTTTAGGAACACCCCGTCTGATTTGAACATCAATAATGTGAAAGAAAGTAAGGCAAATATAATTAGTCATAGCCTACTCTAACTGTAAGCTTGATACTGAGTTACAGTAATTGGCTAGCTATTATCAGTCACATATTTGGGACATAAGGCAGATAAATGATGAAGTTAGCTGGGTAACAATTTTAACTACCTAGAAGCATTGCCTTATGCGTTAAGTGCTGATCTCAGGGCAATTTCAGTATCAATGATGTTACAGACCATGAATATTTAAAATAAATAATGGTACAAAACATGAAATTACCTTAGGATATATTACTTATCCTGCCCATTGACTGAAGGCACTCAAGTTCAACAATTGAGAGGATTGCAAAATGAGGGGGAAGTGGGGATTCATTGAGAGAGGGGGGGGGGAACTGTAGCCAGACAGGAGATGATGAGCTCTAACTGTAGAATTTGACACATTGCCCAGACCAGACCAATTTTAGCCTACTCATTCTGTGCCCCCTCATATACAAGTTACACCACCATTGTATAGAATGCAGTCTGCTGTTTAAACATTTTTATGTATAAAAACATGCATATTTTTGGCTTTTGCCAACCATTATCTCTCACTTAAAACATATATTTTTGGGTTAACACATATAATGGCAGGGAGCTTTGAATAAAATATTAAAGAATGGAGTAAGCGATGGAAATCACCATGGTGGCGTTCGAGTAAGCACAGAGGATGCTGGGAATGACAGTGCTGGAGAAATACCCCTGTCCTGATATTGAATGGAAGCAATTGTGTGAATGAAAGAGTGGAGAAGTGGATAGGGAAGCGGACGAAGGGGGCAGCTGGCGGTCAGTAGGCGACCTCTCGGGCGCAGCTAGGGGCGCGGGACCTCTGCAGCGAGGCAGACAGGCTGCTTGGCAGCCCCCGTCCTCGGCCAGGGAGGGGACAGGAGAGAGCCGCCAGATCCGGGCCAACACAGGCCCAGTAGGCCCCCTCTGCTGTGACAAGGTGAGGAAGCTGGACACGAGCCAATCTGAGCAGGGTGCACAGAACCAAGCCCCCCCATGCACTTTTGCTCCACCCACTGTCCCCCCCCAGCCTCGACGTCGCTACAAGAACCCGCAAACCGCCGGAGCGCTCAGCCCCCTGTCCGGCCCCATTCCCTGACCTTTCTCTGACGCACGCTGTGATAGGACAGGCTGTTTGCTCGAGGGAGTGCCAAGCTCGAACCCGCCATCTCCACTCAACGAGGTGGGAAAGCAGGCCGTGTGACATTCCGATCTGGGCACCCTGCCCTCTCCTCTCCACCTGGAGAGGAACTGGGCCTGACAGCAGCCAATGGGATACAGCAGATGCAGGGCTGCCCTGGACTGAGCATCCTCCTGATTCAACTTCCTCTTCTCTCCTCTTTTGCTTTCCCCTGTCTATCCTCTGCTCTACCAAAAGATAAACTGGGACACAGTGGGATACAGAGATTTTCTTTTCTTTTCTTATTTCCTGCCTGCCACTGTACATTGATAGGGGGATATTATTTTCCTTTCATAAAAAAAATAATAATTGTATATTGGGTGATATTATATATGTGTGTATGCTTTGGCAACACAAATGTATGTTTGCCATGTCAAAAAGGATGAAATATGTTGTCAATCAAAAATGTAAATTGAGTGAGTGAGAGAGAAAGAGAGAGTGAGAGAGAGAGAGAGAGAGAGAGAGAGAGAGAGAGAAAGAGAGAGAGAGAGAGATATAGAGGCATGCTGGGAAGGTTTCTCAGGACATGAGCAGTGTTCATAGGCCCGGGGGTATGAGTGACACCTCTGTCCCGACCTCACGAAGTCGCACATGCCACCAACGAATGCCCCGAAGGGACAGCGGGATGGGGTACCTGTACCCAGGGGACATGCGGAATGGGTGAAGACGGGGAAAAAATTAAGAGGACAAAAATAAGAGTGATGCAGGGGGGCTCTCACATCCCCAGACCAGAGTTCCTGTCACCTGGCCTTCTGGGTAAATATTTACACTGAGGGGGGGACAGACTGCCTGCTCTGGGCCTGAATACAAATGTCAGCTTCCATAAGCCCCAGCTGAGGGTCCCAGCACCCATGCCACTCCCCCCGCTCCCATCCAGCCAGATGGTGGACAGAACATCTCTCCATGCACTCCCTCTACCCTTCAGCGCGGCTATTACCATATCATTTCACCGAACTCGTTTACCTCTGCCAGACTGCTATTAGGGCTAATATCAGTAACTCTCACATTCAATATGGGGATATAAACACACCGTTACGAAGCAAAGATATTCTTGTATAAGCAGCGCCATTGATTAAAAGATCAATAGTGCCGTTTCCCAGGGCTCTGTCAAAGCGGCACACAGATGGATTGAGTTTGCTATCTTGTTTTCTATACTCCCTCCCATAAACCATGATGTGATCATTTGCTACAGCACAGAAATCATCGCAAAATACAGATCCACGCATCTGTTGTGGATGTGTGTCTCTCTTTGATGGTTGTTAGGCCTGGATGTGTGTGTGTGTGTAGGTGTGGTGAGTGACAGAGTGTCAGTGTGTGAAGGAAACAGAAACTGTATGTGTGTGTGTGTATTGTATGTGCATGCCCATATGTATGCATGGGTCTGTTTTTGTGTGATTTTCTGTCTGTTTTGTTTTATAAAAATGTTTAGAACCTATGGCCCCCACTTAGCGGGTATAGAATGATAGTCCCCTCTTAGAAACATAGATGTGTTTGTGTGTGTGTGAGTGTGTGCGTGTACGTGTACGTGTGTGCACAGCCACAACTGACGGTTTGAATTCAATATGCAGTATGAGAAATCATGATTCCCCGAGAAGCACACAGGGAAGACGTTGCTCGCAGAGTTAGATACAGATCTGACCAGCAGTCTGAGAGTGAGGGACATCACCTCCCACTCTGTGCCTATCAGCGATCACAGAGGGACTGGGCAGGAGTCACAGAAACACACACTCTATATTTAACTGGATCTAAACCGCAGACACCTTCTCTCAGACTGCACGAGGAAATCCCATTTGCTGTGCTATGTGTCACATTCGCCTCTCCTCTTTAAAGAAGGTTCCTCTTTTATTTGAAAGATGACAGGTCACTGGAGGCAGTGTTGAGAAACAGAGTGTGTGTGCTGAATCACAGAGATTAGATCTCCGCCCTCCTGGAAGCCATGCCTGACAGATAGTCCTCTATGAGATACAGAGGCAGAGCCACGTTAAAAACAATACAATTAGTGTTAAATCTGAGCCAATTAAACACTTTCGAAGGAAAGACAACTTGGAAAGAAGTCGGAAAAAGCGCTCCGCACTTTGAAAGGAGTGGGCTGCATTGTCCATCAGTTTTCTTTTAGATTCTGACACTTTAGTCAGGGGTCAGGCAGACGTGGATCTTAATTGCATGGCCAGGGGTTTCTGTGAATAACTTTCCCCCACTGCCTCAACTGGGTGTGTGGTGAACCAGTGAGTGTGTGTGTGTGTGTGTGTGTATGTGTGTGGTTGAGACAAAAGTCTCATGTGAATGTGCCACTGCATTAGCGGTGATGTTCTCATTAAGAATTGCATGTATGCTTACCAGGGCGTTCTGAAATGAACTGCAGTTCACCTAAGAAAATAGTTTTAAGACACTTTTCCTCTCAGTAATATTTCTTTCACGGCATGGGTTTGGTGAAACGTACAAAAAGAAAGTTTGAGGAGGGGGGGGGATGCAAAAAAAAATGTTCTAGTTCCTCATTCAGCAGTTAAAAAGAACAATAAAAAAAGACTTCCTCGCTTTCGCCACTGGATACAGTAAGTATCAAGTAAAACGGTGACAGGCAGCGTGTCTATGTGCGTTGGATATGCCGGACTGAGGCGGCCGTGTTTGATCTCGTTCCGTGGGAACGGCAGGTGAGCACAGGTACAGCTGGACGGCGACGATATCAAACTGGGACCCTCTTGACTGACAGTAAACACGGAGGGTGACGGAACGAAAGGGAGAGCTCTCTATGACAGAAAGGAAAACAGACAGGCAGACACATAAATCCACAGAGAAGCAGGCAAGACGGAAAGATGGATTCCAGTGACAGATTTCGCTGTCGCCAGGCGCAAGGAAAGGTATCGGCTGATCCCCGATGCCCACGCATGCCTCTTCACTCCTGTCCACAGAGCGACACCGGCTCGGTCCCTCAGCTCCCCGGCCAATCAGCACTCGGGCTGGCCGGGCACCGGGCGCAGTGATTCCGTCCGCAGTCGCACTCCTGTCCTCTCTGCGGACCGGTGCAGACAGTCAAAACTGATTACGCCGGCAGGTAAGGTCGGGTTTCTCGAATGTACAGCGAGTGGCTTCTGTTCCAAAATTGTGTTCTAGACACCATGAGCACTACACACTAATGGCAGGCCTAGTTAGGCTGTGACTGACACAAGTGCATTCAATTAGAGAGAGCCAAAGGGAGAGAAGGCTCCGCCACGACAAATGCAGGATGCTGCAGACTCGGCTATCAGAAAAATCACATCGTCTGTCTGTCTCGCAACAAGAAATATACGTAATGCAAAATGATGGAAACCCTTTTCGGGAAGCAGGTTACTGTCAAGGCATGCTGGTGAAGTACGAGATGGGAATTTATGCAGCGGTGTAGCGCGGAGTTCAGAGGATGCTGGAGAACGTTCGCATGAGGAGAGGAAAAGCAGGGTTCTTGCGGAGACACTCCAGGCCACGCTCCCAGGGAGGAGGCAGAGTTCACCGCAGACAGGCCTGAGGGAGCGGGCACTGGCACGGAGCCACGCGCGCTCTCTCGTCCTATCGCTACGCAGCAACAGAGCGGGGTGAGACAGAGAGATTCATGAGCACGTACATGCACTCACGTGTCACACAAACTGAAATAAAAATATGTTAACATTCACACACACACACACACACACACACACACACACACACACACACACACACATGCACACGCACACACACACATGCACACACACACACACACACACACACACACATCTCTCTCTTCCTCTCTCTCTCTCTGAAGAGCAGAGAAAAGGCTGGAGGAAGTAGGCCCAGTTGCGGGGCCAGACAAAGGCAGAGAAAGAGAGGGCAGGAGCCACTAGGAGAGAGCAGAGAGGGGGCGGCATAAAGAGAATGAAAGAAAGGAAAGGTGAACGGAGCCAGCACCTAGGAGACTCTCAGAGGAAGAGAGGCGCCTCACAAGAAGATGAAAAAATACACTAAAATAAAATAAAGGTTATTTCACATGAGCACATGAGGTTCTTTCACATTCGCGCACAGTGGAGGCCTATTTTTAATGTAAAGCAGCTGGTGGCACTGCTGTGGCACCCATACCATTCCCATACGTACACCTGACAGTCCGTGTAAAAGATTTTCACAGTGCCCTGCAGGGCAGACCTCAGCACAGGACTGGAACGGCAGCAACAGGGTCTTTGTCTGAGCCTTCGCCTGCAGCGATGTGGTAAAATTGCAGTACAGACTGACTTTCGCGGTAAGAAGCAAAGCTGCTCCCACAGATCTGACTCGCTATCTCTGCCGAGTTCTCGCCCAATGCGCCGGCACAATTGGCGCATTGGTACAGTAGCCCTTCCAAAACCAACTGTTTATTCTCTTTGCAACACATGTAACTCCACATCTTGCCAGGAAGTTATCAAACACAAGAAAAGCATGGTGATATAAGAAGAGAGAGCGGGGAATGTGTTTAGTGTTCCCTGTTGTGAAGAAATATGTACTATTATTATTACATTGGTATTAATTATTAATACATATTATTATTATTATTATTATTATTATTAATAATTAATAATAATAATTGTGGATCACAATGTTAATGACAGGAAACCTCATGTTACTGATCTCAGATCAGTACAGAAGACTTCAGTGTATATCAGGAGCAGAACAATGACTGTGGAAGGACACGGCAATGACTCACCTACAGAATCAGATCCACAGCAGCCAATCAGGACATGGCAGGACACCCAAAAAAAAGAGAAACAGACATTAGTGAAAACTAGCAGGCTCGCTCAAATAATTCCTTGTGAGGTACTAAGAAAATGCTCTTAATACCAGTAAAAGGTTATACATATTGCAAAATAGGAATATTTCTGGTTGGTATTGTCCTAACAATAATGGGGACAAAAACATACAATATTAAATATTAGAGATAATGTCTCTAATGCAACATTTGCATTTCAAAGCCAGCAATAGATGAACTGCCAAGTCCTCCTTTAGTCTCTCTTGGGGTCGGGAGAGCTGAATTTCCACCACAATTCATCTTCCCTGAGCAAGGAGTCGGGAGGTGGCAGCATGTGTGGGGGCCTGGGAGTAGAGAGCGAGAGATGGAGTGATATTAACGCAGCACCCCCTCTCTCCCCTCCCCCTCCCGGTGTAGTGGATTATTGCCTATTGTTTCCGTCGCTGTTTGGGACCCCGGGGATGCAGCGCGGCTAATCTCAGCCCGTTCCAGCCATTAAGTAACAGGATCAAGCGCTTGTTCCATTAAAGGAGACGCTGCAAGGGAAGTGCTGATGCGTCACAATCTCAAACACTGAGACGCACACTCCCAGGCTGAGTGTTCCTCACAGACTCGAGGACCTGTTGAGCCCACGCGCGCTCACAGCTCACACACCTGTAGTGTCCACGGTGACTCACGCGCTTACAATGTCGACAACCTGAGACCCCTGACCGGTAGGCATGCAGTGTCGGCCCCATTATACCACAATGACTCACGCACTTATGATAATATAACGTAACATATGCCATGTAGCAGACGCTTTTATCCAAAGTGACTTATAGTAGCGAATGCATACATTTCTCAGTGGTCTCGACGGGAATCGAACCCACAACACATCGGCAGCACCATGCTCTACCTACTGAGCCGCACGGAACCGGTATATCGTGAAACCCCTAGCCCCCACACACCCCACAGACATGCAGTGTTGCCCCTAAGTACACCACACTGATGCAGGCACTTATAATGTTGACTCGATCATCAACACGGCCCAGAAGACTCAGAGACCTGGAAGAACTACATAGTTATTCTCTGCACAGCCCACAGCTCCTTTCCTAAGAGGCATTGGGACCTTCAGCATTTCTCACTTATCCACAGACAATGGCAGAAATAAAAAGCAATATTCCACACTACCACCCTCCTTTAACCACCAACATGTCCTCCAGCCATCCCTTCAAAGAGCAGTGGTCTCAAACTCAGGGACACAGAGAGCCATACGTATGCTGGTTTTCACTCCAGCCTCCAGTCTTGATTAGATCATTAATTCCATCCTTTGCTCAATTATCCTGTTGGCTTGCACATAATGCATACAAAGTATCTAAATAACAATAAATGTCGCCCACATCCTGTGCTTTAACTTGAGAAATGCACAGAGGTGTACATGCATACGGCCGAAATGAGTAGTAGAACCAATTAGGGCCGCGGTAATTGGTAGGAATGAAACCCGGCGTGCACACGGCCCTCTGCGGGACGGAGTTTGAGACCCCTGTTCTAGAGGCTGTAGTTTCATTACCTTCCTTAGACATGTCCCTGGGACCACATGGCCCGCTTCACTGAGCCTCCCCATGGAGACTGACCACAAAGTGTAACCAGTCGATTAGGCTCATCCCTACAACCTCCAGGCACACACGCAAATACACCCCCATCTGCATTTAAATGAGATCCGATATGGAACTGTTCCCACAGGCCTACCCCCCTGTAAACCCTCCTGCCCCGGCTGCCCCTTCAGCACAAAGGCCGCGGGCCTCCTACGCACGTTTATGTGAATGGAGGCCCCCGCGTGAGCACACAGCTCCATTCTCCACATTGTGAAGGAGAATCTCCACAGCACAGAGTAAGGGCCATTCACCCATGGACAGCCCAAGGAACTCAACACTGCCGGGCCGCGACCCTGCTTGTCAAAGAGCACCGGACACACAGCTAGACCACTGCAGCTCCAACAGCATTTCCACGGAAGTGGACTCCCCTCAAATACACGACGGGGGAAGACTCTGGGTGTGTGTGTCGCCCGCATTTTGGAACGCAAACTGGGGAGAGAACAAAGGAGCACGATTCCTTTAACGATGCCATTAAGACCAAAACTAAAGCTAACGCAGAATATTATTCATAATTTGAGCCGAAGGCATTTTGCACAGACTGAAAAGACGTATCGCCAGCCCTAACTTGGCTAGCATCTCATAAAGTTAGCAAAACCGAGCTCCCAGGGGTCACGGTAGGACAAGGAACTCAGACACGGTGTGTGAGAGAGAGACAGAGGTTTCCTTCTCTCTACCGGCTGATATTCCAGCCATGCGCCTCGCCAAGTCACACGCTGATGAAATATTCACCAGCACAGAACGGGCCCGGAGCACAAGTCGCCGCAGTTGAAAGGGAAGAGGACAGGTCACCGCTAGACTCCAGCTCTTTTGATCATCCGTGTGACGGGCTGCCGGGACTAAGGGGAGCTAAAGGCGTTTCCCTCCCCCCAAAAATAAAATCATGGCCAATGCGGTGAGGGCTGCTGAATTCAACCCTGGAGCTGCGACTGGTCAATGGGAAAGAAGGCCCCCAACCAGGAACACTCTGTATGAAGTCATTAGATCAGTGACGCTTGGTGGAGGTGTTTGTGCAACAAACACCCATCAGGTTGATTCAGTGTTACCACAAGAAGACTGAGAATCAGGGCATGAATATACATTTGAACGCTGTCAACTGCGTACTATTTGAGGAAAAGGCTGGAAAGCAGCGACTAAACAAATGTACTGAAACAGGCCATTAAATACAGAGTCAAAACTAATATCAAAACGCATAATCATATAGCGAGCAAAAAAAAAAACCAAAAAAACGTATGGTCAAGCCTAAATTGACCTTTAAGCCGCTGTGACAGTACACCAGTCTTCCTTCAGCAACTCTCTCGCCGTGATAAGATCGTCGCAGCAGAAGGAAACCCCTTTCCCGGGCCTGAAATCAATCCACGACACCTTTTAGTCGAACGTCTTGAGAGCAGCTGGGCGCCGCAGATGGGTTTTGACACACTGACGGCCAAGCTGTCTGTCAACAGCAGCATCGACATCGTAATAAAGACAACGAGGCCCGAGCGCGTCCGAATATGCATGCACCTCCGCCGGAGATGGATGTGCGGAGCAGAGACAAGAGCTTCTCATTACTGGGTTCTGTCAGTTATGGATTTGAGGGCCGGCGCGGTCCAGGCATCCTCCCATTCATATTCAGGTGCAGGCCTGCCCCGCTCAACCGGTGTTTCCTGCCCCTTCATATCACATCTGACATGATGCTGCGCAGCTGCGACTGCCCCGCTAGCTGCCAGACTGGTGAAAAACCCAAGGCCCTCTTTGATTCCTGGTGGAAGGTTACTACCCCTCTGATGATATATGTGGAAAAAAATTAATGTGGATTTATTATTATTATTATTTATTAAATGTTCACATATTTAAATATGTGCAAATATATATTTGCACATAAATGAAATGCACCTAATATTTATTTATGAAAGTTTAAAATATATTTCTTTATAAAATGTATGAATTTGTTGGCACTTAAATATATAAATAAATATTTGCACATATTTAAATACTTAAATACCAAATAGACACATACATTTAAAAAATAAAATATATCATAATAAAAACACATTTATTGAACTTATTTATGCACATGGCATAAATTCATTGCAAAAATAATCCAGTGGGCCTCTCAATTCTGAATAATGCGCTCTGGTCTAATTCTAATGCACAGAATTAGCATCTAGCATTGTGCAAAACGCCTGTAATCAATTCAAAATAAGAGCGTGTTGTCTGTCAACCTGCTATTTTGAAAACAGTATCAGAAGAGCCATTCCTCCCTACACACATATTCTATATTCTACAGTGGATTGTGACTATGAGTCCTGGAACCACACGCAGGCAAAGATGTGATGGCTATGACTGACAGCGGCCTAAAATCTAAATTTATAACAAAAGCCGTCGGCTTTATGTACTCTTAATAAAGGAACTCAGCAGCCTTCGACCCGCCCAAAAATGAGGTTCATAAAACAATCCCAGCCAGGAACACTCCTTTGACCCCAAATCTGTAACCCCCCTAAATTCCCCTTCTCCCCCCCTTCTGTGTCTCCCTCACCACGGTGGATTTACAGACGGACCCGGTTTGTTCATTTAGTGGACTGATCCGCGCCTCGTAAAGCAGGTGAATAGGTGTGGGAGGATTTACAGGCTCTGTCCTATCGCTGTCCTGCGTCGGGACTCGGCGATTTACGGGCCGGGCCGCCGCCGACGTCACTCTCGACGCCCACGCGCTCCTTTCCTGCGCCGTACGTTTAACCATCGCATTCAGCGCGCCGACCTTCCCCTCAGACGCGCTGCCTTGAAGGAGAGTTACTGGCTAGCCGCAAGATCGTGACGTCCGAGCCCAACTGCTTTCTGGAGGGAGAGAAAGCGCCAAAAAAACTCTCCCGCCCCGGAAACGGGGAGAGCTCACTTCGCCGCGCCGCCTCCTCAAACAAGGCTCGACAGAGACGCCGAATATCGACTCGATGGCCCGCCGGCCGAGGGGCACGTTTTCCTCTGTGTTTGCGTGGCCTTTAAAAAGCGAAGCGTCTCATTAAAGTAAACACACGGGGAAAAAGGCAGAAGGAGGCCCGCGTTCCTGGCGGATGACGAACACGTTCGCCCCAATGACAGGCGCGCCGCGCGAAACGCGACGGATAGCGTCGCGCGGGCCCCTCCGCATTAGCGCTAAATGGATGCGCTTGAGAGAGTAAGACCTCTGAGCGAGGAGCGGGTGTTTTGTGCATACTAAGAAGGGGGCCCTGCTTCCTGGCCGCCGCGCAGCCCGCTCTCTAATTGGCTGGGGAAGCGGAGCAGAAAGGGTGACCCTGTTACCTTCATCCCCCGATGGATTGATGGAGGGGAGCTGACAATGATGCGCCAATTCCATCCCCATTTGGCGATGTCACTGGGCGCCATTACCGAGCCAACGAGCGTTAAAGCTCCGCTGTGAAAGCGCTGCCTGTTTGGAGGGGGCTTTGAGACAGCTGGAGAGAAGGGGAAAGGGAGGGGAGAGAAGGGGAGGGGGGTAGTTCCTGAGCTTGAAGTGAGAGGAGTTTGGAAAATGGAAAGTGATCGAACGCTGCCGGGAAGCTGGACTGCGAAGTGTACCACCTCGGCTGTTATTCAAAACACCTATTAATAATGCATTTTGTTTGCTGTGGAGCGTTGGTTATTGGTAAAATGGGATGACAGAAGACAGAAGAAGGGAATGAGGAAGAAATCAGAAGAGAAGAGGAAAGAAGACGACGGGACATAAGGAAGAAAGATGAAAGAAGCAGGGTGTGTGTGTGCGTGTGTGTGTCTGTGAATGTATGTGCGTGTCTGTGTGTGTGTGTTTGTGTGTGTGTGCGTGCGTGCGTGTTTGTGTATATAAGTGTATGCATGTGTGTGTGTGTGTGTGTGTGTGTTGTGTGTGTGTGTGTGTGTGTGTGTGTGTGCGCCTCTGTGGGTGTGTGTGTGCGTGTGTGTGTGTGTGTGTATGCGTGTGTGTGTGTGTGAGATTCGGGTGAATCCGTATGAATCAGGCCTCGGCACCGGAGACACAGATCACCTGATGGCACCTGTCAGAGGAGAGCATACACACGGGACTCCTCTCCCCTCCTCTCTTCTCCCGTGTGCAGGTGGGAACACTAAACAAGGTGTCAGAGTGCCAGCCTGGAGCACAGTGAGCCAGAAAAGCACAGACGAGCCTTTGCTCCGACACACACCGGAGACGGAAATAGCACAATCCAACCAAGCGATCTCTACGGGATCAAAGAGAAAGATCAAATAAAATAAACTCCAAGACGCAGAGGAATACGGGGGCGAGATCGTGGAGAAAACCCAACCAGAAGCGCCGACTGAAAAATCCGCCTTTAGACTTTTGCGCGAGGAAGCGGACGAGTTTGATAGGCTGTATTCGACAAAGCCTCTGACATTCTGGTAGCCCGCACACACTTTGTAACATGAGGTCTCCTTTTTCATTGCGGAGGTATACATACTCGATCTATTTTGGCAGCGGCGCTTGTCTTCGCAGCACAGACCCAGGCAGGCCTGCTCACCTCTCCAGAAATCAGCGTTTCATGTCGGTGTCAAAAATAAAAACCGGAGTTTGGATTTATACCTGTAATTTCAAAATGCACAACAGAGCGTGATGTGTTCTCTTTTTCCTCCGGAAATAAGCCCTTCATGAAACAAGGGGCTCGAGGAACACAACAGGCCGGGACCAAAAATCGATTTTTTACGGAGTGACTGCAGAGGAAGGTCGCTCACGGGTTCGCGTATCCAAAAACGGCGTGCTTAATGGGGCACCAGAGACAACCGTCCGTCTCGCTGGGAACCGCTGCGGAGGAAGGGAGGCAAGCGTGTGGGTTTTAGGAAAACACGCCTCCGAGGAGTTCGCCATTTTCTCTCGAGCGCTCTCTCCATCTCGCCCCCTCTTCCCTGTCAAACTGCGAATTTCCACCCCTCGGAAAAAGGAAGAGGCCGAATCCCACGCTGAGAGGGGGAGGGGCGTCGCTTCTTAGCGCCTTCGAGGTAGCTGCAGTCACAGATGGAAAGGCGCTTCCTCGCGCGATTCGCACGAGGCTAATGCTTCCCAGCAGGCATTTACCTTTACGTAACCTGCTCCGAAGAGCTCACACCTGTATGACAACATTGCGCTGTGGCAATTAAGATGTTTGATGATGCTGACGGAGTTAAGCTGGTTTAGCCAAAGAATATTATCTTGAGGATCGCTGTGTATCTTATGATCGGGTATCGTGTATCTTATGAAATGCTGTGCTGGAATCTTGAAACATATACAAGTATGGGCCAAAAAAAAAACGAATGCAAACAAACCTACTTACATACATACATGAAAACAGAAACATAATAAAGCACGCACACACACTTCCAAACACACACACATACACACACACACACACACACACACACACACACACACTTTGAGGGAGGAGTGCATCAGGGGCAGCTTGACGACCACTGTCCATGGCAGAGGGCATCGGTGGAACCACTGCTAACAGGGAGTGGAGAAATAATTCGAGAACAGTGAGACACAAGACACAGAGAGAGAGGGGAGAACGAGAGGGGGAAGAGGTGAGGAAGGACAGGCAGAGAGAGAGAAAGAAAGAGAGGGTGAGAGACAAAGGGAGAGATGGAGAGGAACGTGGAATGGGCCACCCTAGCATAATTAAGACAAGGCTGAGTGCCCACCACAGTGCCATTCCATTAATCTCCCATTGCTGGCAGCTGGGCCACATTTATGGCTGATATAAAGAGGGGCCCCCACCAGTGACCTTGGAGTGCCCAGAGCCACAAACATGTTTTTCCAGTGGGAGGCGGACACTGCGGGGTGAGGGGTGGTCTTTTCCAGATAGGTCCTTCAGACTTTTAACCACGTGAGTCAATTTACAGGCCGCCCCACTCATGGCGTGCGTATGACACTTTCCCGCTACATTTCCATGAATCCACTTTGTTATTGTCAGCCATTGCTACTACTGTTGTGCAACTGTGAGCAAAAGGGCGAATGAGAGAGCATTAGCAAGTAAGGGAGTGAGCGAGTGAGTGTCTGAGTGTCTGTGCGAGCGTGTGTGAGTGAGTGAGTGAGTGTTTGTGTGAGCATGTGAGTGTGTGAGTGAGGGTTTCAGACAGTCGCATCGATCTTCAGAAACTGTTTGAAGATTGCGGTTAGTCTCGGTCCCGAGGTTGACCGGCTGAATGCAGCACCACTGCTTCTCCACAGCTTCAAAGCTTTGCTCCGGAGCGGAGACTGCAGGATGATAAAGAGGAGATACACAGCACACGACAGGAGGAGGGCTAGCACTCAGGCCCAGCTGCGTTCCCCCTGGCGCGCTTACGCGGCGTCTAGGAACGCGCTCCCCTCTTTAAACGCCGCCGACGATCGATACGCCGCTGTGCCGGGGAAACGCTTGGCCAGGACAGAGGGGTGCGCGGGAGAGGAGTGGTGGGGCACGGTGGGGGGTGGCACAGGAAGGGCCGTGGGGGTTACAGGATGGGAAGTGTTTGAGATGCTGGCCGGTTTGGCGCGTCGTTTGGCACAGGTCTGTCCCCCGTATGCTGAGGCTGAGTTGGGGGCGGGCTCGTGTTCCAAGCGCACCTGTCGACACGGATCAGGATTAACTAACGAATCAGTCCTGGCTTCAGAGCTCTCTGCTCTGGCCCGGTCCACAGGCAGGCGGTGAGAAGAGAGAGAGAGAGAGAGAGGAAAAAACACAAGAGCAATCTGAAAGAAGGGGTAAAGACGAGGGCAGAGAAAGAGAAGAGAACCAGAGAGAACGAAGGAAGACTGAGAGACAGACAGAGAGGAACAGAGAGCAAGGCGAGAAAAAAGAGGGACAGAAGGCAGAGGGAAAGTGTAAGAAAGAACAAAGATGGACGTGAGACATGAGGACATCAGAAGGACCACAGGGTGGGTGAAAAAGCAAGGAGACGAGGGAAGGAAAAGCCATCAATCCACTCTCCTGGTTCTAACATTGACAGTGGACCCACACACCCCACGCTTGGGGAATGTTCAGAAATCTTGGATTTGCAGCAGATGGTACGGTAGCTATCCAAGCTTAGAGGAAAGCATTGAGCTCTGTAACTGAAATGAGCCCCCTTGTGATTGGAGGGAGGGTATGTGTGTGTGTGTGTGTGTGTGTGTGTGTGTGTGTGTGTGTGTGTGTGTGTGTGTGTGTGTGTGTGTGTGTGTGTGTTGCCTAGTACAGGTTGTGTATGAAGGTGACCAAGCAAAGAGAGAATGAGAGAAAGAGAGAGAGAGAAAGAGAGAAAGAGAGAGAGAGGAATCTTTGAGTTGTTACTTAATTGTCAAGAAGGAATTATTTAGAAAAAAACATATATATACACTTCCTCATAAGGCTGTCTTGTAAAGGCTTGAATGAGCAGCAGCACCACAGTAACCTTGTGGAGGCCAGAGGCAAACAGGCATGCCTGCACATTGCATGCATGTGCCCCATCGCCAGAGCCTGTCACTCCAAACAGAGCCACATTTCAAACAGGCCATACCAGTCACGCGTGGTGACCCAACACCCTATTAAGTGACTTGACATGACATTTCCTTCTTTTTATTTAGTACCTGTATGTCAAAACACTGTAGCAAGCGCTGTGCATGCATCTAGTGCAGCATCAAGTCTGACTGGTCTGAACGTCTATGGTAAGTGTACAATACACATTCACCATAGACATTGATCCTCCTGCCCAGCGGTGAACAAAGACACAGCCAGGTGGCTCGTTTCATCGCCACTGCACTAAGAAACGATCGATAAGGAGCAAAGTTTAACTGCACGCGACGGCACATTAGCCCAATACCAGCCCCCTGCCAACCCTCACCTTCTCTATCTCCTTCTTTCCTTCTCCCATGGCTCTCTTGATTTCTCTCTCTCATGGTAGAGATGGGCATTAAAGAGAGACCGCGCTCCATGACGGGCACGTAGGTGCGCGGACTCATTCGTCTGCAGACCGCTGGCGTGCTTCTCTGGTGGCTCGTAGAGACGGCGCACCATTAACCTCGATGCTCTGCATCGCACACGCCTAATGCATAGTTCCTTTCTAAACCTGTGAAGCAGGCAGCTAGCTATATAGGACTTGAGAGCTCTTAATAGTAAAGGCTGCTTCGCTAACTATTTATCAGGGTCCCCAGAATGGCATGCATTCAGAGCACCACCACGGAAGTGCCTGTGACAGAACGCTGCGTCTGATCTAGTAGTCTCTATATCTACGCTGCACATTCTCGCATCAGGTGGATGTGACAGGACATGCAGCATAGGACTCTGGTGCGGCTCAGACAGATGTAGAGGGAGCAGATGGTCCACGCAAGGCAGCGAGGTGCACTCCAGTGGATTTAATGAGGCCCAGCAGTCCCGCGGTGGCACCTCTTCCACACACAACACACCGGCACTCATTAAAACTCCTTGTATCACTGAATGTGCCTTTCCCATTGAAAGCATGACAGCGTGGAACTGGAACCAAGGAGTGTGAAAACTTTAATGCTGTTTGAGCATTACACAACCAAAGCATCAACGCAGACAAAGTGCTAAATAACAACACGCTGAGAACCTTTTTTTGGTTTCCCTGTAACTCTCAAACCCAAGAGCTCCTATCATCTCGAGAGCATCTGGCAAGGTACAGTTTGTGGAGTTGGTGTACCGCAATCTGATTGGTTCTAGCTCGTTTCAGCCAGCGTTGTGCTATAGGTCAGTGGTTCAGTTGGCTTGAATCGATGTCCCGATTGGAGCCCCAGGACCGTCATTCGTCAGAAGAAGTAATTGCCCATTTTGCTTTTATTAGGAAAATAATTCCCCAGGAATTTGGGAAGACTTATCGCTCTCACGGCAGGTTACGGGCTGGCCAGGTGAGAAAACTGCATTAACAAGGTTATATATCGTTTCTCCTGTTCCATTCCGCAGTTCCACGTGTCATTGGCTTTCATCGGATGAGGTGCAATTTGTGGCGCGGGAAACCGTAATGAATGGGAGGGGACCGGCCCGCCCGCTCGTCCGAGCGCCGTGATTACGCTAATGGAGGATCGAGGAGATGATGACATTACGGGGAGGCGAAGCACTTTCACAGGCCGGCTGAGGCTACGGCTACAATCACACAAAAAGGGACCCGCTTCCTCAACAGGGTCCCCCCCAGACCCAGAGAACGAAACCCTTTCATTCCGCCGGAGGGAGGCAGGGAGGGAGGGACGGAAGGGAGGGTCAGGTGGCGCAGATGTAAATCACTGTGGAGTTACCACGGGGACGTGCGTCTGAAAGGACACCGAGGACACGGCGCTCCGAACCTCCGCATCAGCAGTCTTTCAGCGTTGCTGCTACCGCTATCCACAGCGCCGTTCGAAAAGAGCACCGGCCGGAAGCGAAAATGCCGTTCCCGTTTTGCTTTGTGCGCTGGACTTTGCACCGCGTCCAGCTCGCTGACCAGCGCCGCCCCTTTAGCCTTCAGGCTGGCCACAGAGGCAAAGCAATTAGGTGTGCAGCACAATTTGCCTCCCTGCATGTCGAGCACATTACCTGCGGAGGACGTGCTGACCTTCGGCGCGCTGGCGGACGGGCCCCACTCGGATAGCCGCGTCCTTGCGAGGGCTCGTTAGTGTGCCGCGGGGCCGCCGCGTGCCCGCTCCTCCTGCCGCTGTGAGGAGGGTGTGGGCCTGAGCGGCCAGCCTCAGCCCACAGGGTCATACTGCTTAACCATCGCTGGCCAGGGTGGGCCTAATGCCAGCACCGCAAAGAGATTAACACACGCACGCACGCACACACGCACACACGCACACACGCACGTACACACGCAGACACACACACACGCAGGCGCACACACGTACACACGCACACACGCAGGCACGCAGGCACACACACACGCGCGCACACGCACACACACACGCACGGGAGAAATAGTAAAAATCCCAGTCCACAGACCGAAAAATCCAATCCATGTGTCCTGCTGTTCTGTTCAAATCCTGGTTGTGTCACACAAACCTATGGCAACAGTTACAAACCACCTTACTGAATAGTCACCCATAAGTCCTTTTTTCAGCATCATAACATCATTATATATAGTACCAAATAATTTAAACAATCACTTTCAGACATTCTTAATGGTATTAAAATAACAAAGCTATGCATACGTTCCTGGTATATCGGGAATTTTGTGTTAAAGCAAGTTTAAAAGGTTTCCAAATATTTGCAAGTGAAATCGAATAACATGAATACCATGTAAATTGACTCTCCACAATGTTTTATCATATCTTCAGTGTCACCCATAACCAGTGTTCTGCACTGAGACAGATTGCCAGCGCATCAACAATAACCGCATGCCATAAAAGTACGTGCCAACTAAAATAAAAGAAAGCACCCCTATCGTGAAATGCTAATTTCGTTATTCGTTTCCAAGAAGCGAGAACAAGGGGCATGTGGATTACACTGTGCGTAGATATGAATTTATGGAGATTAACAATCATTTGCATATGCGAATGGTGATGATGGTTCCCCACACCCTCGGCCCCGTGTTATCTCAGCTGGTGTTTGGCGCCCCTGCCCCTGTGAGCGTATTCTCCGCGCGGTGGTACAAGCACTGCGCATGTCTGGTTGTGTAAACATGGCATCCTGTAAATGCCCTAATCTGTTTCCCTTCCCCGGTAATTACACTGACTAACGAGCAGAAGGACGGCTCTGAGGGTGAGAGAGAGAGAGAGAGAGAGAGAGAGAGACAGAGGCCAGGACAGAGGTGGGATGGAGGGATAGAGAGAAAGAGAGAGAGAGAGAGATAAACTTTATTTTGTTTTTGTTCAATTATCCCACTTCACAGTTCCATTATTCACTGCATGTTCATGCAATCATCTTACTCATTTACAGATTTGGCTTTTTAAACGTGTGAATCGGTTACTTGTGCATTGTACTTTTTAGGCTGTGTAGTGGTTGTCGCAAATGTGTTTGCGCTTAGAGGAACACAAATGTTTCTTTGTCGTACCAATAAGGCTGCCTTAAATGAATTGAAGTGGATTGAATTCAACTGAAATTGAGATGAGAGGGATGATGTTGAGAGAGAGAGAGAGAGAGAGAGAGAGAGAGAGAGGGGGAGAGGAGGAGAGCCGTAATGAGACGTGATAGCAAGAAACAAGTGTGAGACGGAGAAAAAGAGTGAGAGAGAGAGACAGGACAGACAAGACGGGGTGAGAGAGACTGAGAACGAGTGAGCAAGAGAAGGAGTGATATGTAAAGACAGAGAGAGAGAAGGAGAGAATAGAGCCCTGGTAGAAGGAAAGAAGGAGATAGAGAGGGCGAGGGGGAGGCAGGAGTTGGCAGGGGGGCAGCTGTCCGGAGCTAATGCGCCATCTGCACGGAGTGCTCCTGCCAGGACACTAATCAGGCAATCCATCACTGCTCTACCTGACTCTGTCAATTATCCACTCATCTATCCACTGCCCTGCACGCCCAAAGGACGGCCGCTAACATCCCACTGATATGAACAACTCCGCACTTCTATCTTCAACGCGGCTGGATATCAGTGCCCTACATGGCAGTGGTGGACATTAACGAAGTACACTTACTTTACTTTTACTTATTACTGTACCCCTAAGTACATTTTTCAAGTATCTGTGCTTACTTTACTATACTATAGTATTTCCATTTACTTTTATTTTGACTTTGGCCCCCCTACATTTCAAAAGCAAATGGGGTTACATTGTTTTACTTTTACCGAATAACTATTTTATCAGGGTATCTGTACTTTCACTCAAGTAAAGGGTTTGTGTAGTAAAGGGTTTGTAAGTAAGACTTTATTTATATAGCACCTTTCAACCAGAATTGCAGTTCAAAGTGCTTTACACAGAATGTAATCAGAGAAGATTAAAATATATATAGTGCAAGATCAATTTAGTAGTGCAAGTATGTAGGGAACCATATAGGGCACCTATATCCAGCCACATTGAAGATAAAAGTGCAGGTGTAAGTGCAGATAAGTGCCATGCATGCTCTGTAGGGAAGTTCTCATAACTTTCTGATAGAAAGGTATACTTTTTAAATGAATATTAATGCCGGATTGGTGTATTCTTTCATATTTGAAAGACAAAAGCAGAGATGTTTTGTGGTTTATAGTCATCTCAAGGCTGGTGAATGCCTGGAGCATCTAACCAAACGGTTTAAAAAGTCTCTTAAAACTACAAACTCAAGGCCATGTTTATTTTATTTGGATCTTAATCATTTTTATGTGCAATTAAAAATCAAAAAGATCAACTGGGGAGATACACCGAATTGAGCAGCGGGACTGGAAAGAACGAAATGAAACAATACTTCAGACCGACATGTTTGTCAGCCTTTGATAATGGCAGGCCTCCACAAAGGGATCACATTAAAACGGAAGATGAAACGTCAGACGAGTTCACAAAAAAGAGAAGCTCAGAACCACACACCGCATGAAGCTGACCTAGAACGCACTTCGTGGTTTTTGTTTGCTTTTGTCCATGTTTTGTTTTTTTCACTCCTCAGCTGCCTCAAGGTCGTCAAAGTTGAACAACCTTGCATTACTCACCAAATGGCTGAGGCTTAGCAAAAATAAAAATAGACAATAAATATATAAAATCGTCTCGTGCGAGTGCAATTATCTGAGCGATGTGTCATACGCAAGAGGAAGTGGAGGTGCTGCAGTACCCGCTGAACAGTTTTCTTAGTATCGTATATGTGTATTATATTTACAATAAAGACAAAAATGAGTGTGAATCTGTGTCTGTGTGTCAAAATTGGTGTGAAACTGTGGGAGGTGCTGAATGGAGCTGCGGGAGGTGCTGGACGGAGGTTAAATGGCAGTGTTAGCATAATGGTTAAGGAACTGGGCTTGTAACTCAGAGGTTGCAGGTTCAATTCCCAGGTGGGGACACTGCCGTTGTACCCTTGAGCAAGGTACTTAACCAGAATTGCTTCAGTAAAATATCCATCTGTATAAATGGATTGTATGTAAAGAAATGTAAACTGTGTGAGTCGCGTCTGCTAAATGCCTAAAATGTAAAAAATATCAAAATGTCAAAAAAAGTTCATAAGAAAAAAACATTTGATCACCTGATAGGTGCATGAAAAAACAACAAACTTTAAACACCAAATACATTACAAATGGCATGTCACAGAACTGAATCCTACATCAAAATTATACGAAACAATACTATTCGATCCCTTTGCGTTGTTATGACGTTATATTTTTTCGTTTCGGATTTCAGAACCCCTAAGTCAAAACATCTTCCAGGCGCCTCTATGACGTATCGCATTAAATAAGAGACAAGCATAACCCGAAAAGAGAGTGTAAAAAAACCTATCAATGAGCAATGTCTGAGCCTCCGTCAGCCCTTAATGAGGCTCTCATTCCTCACGTGCAAATGATCCTGTGCTACTTTGATTTCGGTTAGAATGGGGGACTCTCCCCCCTCTCGCTGTCCCTCTCTCCCCTCTCCCTCTCTCCCTCTCTCCTCTCTCTCTCTCTCTCTCTCTCTCTCTCAAAGTGGTCCTTTGTGCCGCTCTTAACCAGCTGTAATTTGGAGGCCGACAGCTCACTAAACGCACTCCACTACGACTGGCAGCGAGTTCGGTGAGGCAGCAGATCCTGCTTACAAACAAATTAATTGCCTCGCCGACACAATTTACAGGCTCCCTCGCTCTTAGGCAGTCGCCCGCGCTCCACCCGGGGAACTCTTTCCGCGCCTGGTCCGGCGACTCGCCCCGAGGGAGGCCGTTGGCTGCGGCTCGCTGTGTCGGGAATCGCGCGCGCGTGGGGGGGGTTTACTGGGCTGCATGGCCGTAATCCGGGACCAGCCACTAGGGTCAGGGTCGAGGTGGGGTCGTGCTGGGGTGATGTGGTCCACGTATTGTTGGTTGTCGGCGGTCTGGGCGATGCCCTTGTGGTGGAGGGGAGAGTGTCATGCCTGCGGCGCGTTGGGTGCAAGTTCAAGGTTGAGCCTCAAAGCCAGAGGTCAGGCATCAGGTCAGAGGCAGCGTAAGGCTGGGCGACGCGGAAGCCACCATGCAGAGGATTGTGAATATCCCTGACTGGAAGCGAAAGACCTTGTAGTGAACACTGGTACCTTTGAAAGCCCCTATCTGATGCAGTGCACAAACTTCCCAATTGCATTCGAAACACGGTGTTGCCAATTTGAGATAAACAGCTCTGCGAGCCGCACCGTTCCACTTAATTTAATCTCTTTTCTCTTTGTCTCGTTTCCATAGAACACAAACCGGGTAGCCGCAGTTCGCTCATTCAGGATCCCTCCTCTCGCCCACAGTGGAGCAGTCGGCTCCGCGGCGATCAGGAAGGGGAGTCCCGTGGACAGTCACAGGAAACTCCAGCTTCTAATGGGCTCCTTTAGTGAAGCACAGAGTGCCCATTGTGTCCGGGCGGAGCCACACGGGCAGCGCAGCGGCCAGTCTCAGTGACTGATGAATGCCCATATAGGTGAAGGGCAGGAACGAGACGGGACAGGGAACGGCAGTGCCAAACGCTGGGTTTTTCTCTCTCTCTCCCTCTCTCTCTCTCTCTCTCTCTCTCTCTCTCTCTCTCTCTCTCTCTCTCTCTCTCTCTCTCTCTCTCTCTCTCTCTCTCTCTCTCTCTCTCTCTCTCTCTCTCTCTCTCTCTCTCTCTCTCTCTCTCTCTCTCTCCTCCTTTCTCTCTCTCCCTCTCTCTCCCTCTCTGTCTCTCTCTCCTCTCTCTCTCTGCCCACACGCAAACCCGTCCAGAACCCAGACAGAGACGGCAGGGCCTGATCTGGCTCAGCTCGGCACCCCAGAAGCGCTCCCGGATTCCGGGCTCGCACTGTCACTGTAACCTTCAAGCGCAAATATATGCAAAACCCGCGACTCGGCTGGCCGTCCCACTCTGTGACTGCGCATGAAGAGGTCTGCTTATGGGGAACGGAAGAGGGGAAAACAAACGCAGGCGACTGCGCATCACGGCAAACAATCAAGCGGAGACCCCCGGCACACAAAGCCACCGGGCTTCTAGCTAGGCAGGTGGGGCGAGTAAGCTTGCGCCAAGGAACAACCAACCGCTCGGGGTCCTAATAATAACAATATATGCCATTTAGCAGATGCTTTTATCCAAAGCGACTTACAGTAGTGAATGTATACATTTTCAGTACATGTGGCCCTAGTGGGGATTGAACCCACAACCTAAGCTTTGCAACGCCATGCTCTACCAACTGAGCCACAGAGAACCACCAAGGGCCTGTGTCCTCCGACGGACCTTGAGATCCACGTGTCCACTGGGCGGCTGCGGGAGGAAGCAGAGTTTGGACCAAATCCTCCACTGCCCCATGTTTTTTTTTTTTTTCAGAAAAAAATGATAATAATAAAAGTAAAAGTCCCACCCATTCAAGGCCCCGACAACATCGCCGGCAATAAATCATTCTCGCCCGACCCACGACGCTGTCAGGTTTACGGGCGCTCGAGAAAGACTGATTGCGCTATCATCAGGCTTGTCCATCTGTTTCCTGGTGACAATTAGGACGGCCCTCCATGTCGTCTCCAGCGTTCCCCTAATGTTCGCCAGAGGTGCGCTGGCGGAGTGATAGCCCCCCAGGGTATCGGAGGTGACCCCTCTTGACCCCTCTTGACCACGTCAGGTGTGACTCTGGTTGAATGGGCCACTGCACCACTCTCACACACAACCTCACTATAAATCACAGAGATAAAGTGAGACTTCCCTTCAGAGTGCCTGACTAGGGGAACGTGCTACTGTATTGATTAATGAGTGAGCCCAAATGCCAAATGCCTCAAATCTTCACCTTTGCACAAACCCTAAATGCAGACATGCAGCTCCTATGTGGTCCGCCTGAACCCTGCACTTGTTTGTTTCCTCTTTGTTTGCATGCGGTGTCCGCTAACCGACCTGCCCCCCCGATGATAACCTCTGTGCTTGTGCTCGACGCCGGGCTGTAGCGGGAGCAGCTCCGAGGACAGTGGGAGGAGCCACGGCCGACACGTGTCAGACCCGGGCACGCCGATGCTCCTCCTCCCATCTCGCACAGAGCACCTAGCCGACCGCATGCTCTCGCTCTCTGCAGGATTCGCCTCAGGATCGAGGGTGCCCCCCGTGCGAATGGCCACATTAAGGAATACAGCTACTTCTGTACTTGTGTTTTTTGTCTTGCAGCTCCATCACAATGACTCCTGTATAGCCGCTTACGGAGCGCGACGGCGACGTGTCCCCATTTGTCACGCGAAGCATTCCGGCAGGACAGAGCGTGGCTGTGTGATTCTCCAGCTCCCCCCTCGCTCGTCAGCTGGCACCACCGTCACCCATTCCCACTGGCAGCACAGCCATCTGCGGGCACTGGGAGCCCTCCCCGTGCCCTCATCGTCGTGCCTGGGCCAGTGGCACACTGCGCTTTACCCTCAACGCCCTGCAGAGGGCATCACTGCCAGGGAGCTCCACTAAATATCACTAAATATCATACATATATATGTTATATGTATATATATATATATATATATCAGTGCCAAGTAAGTCAAACATATCAGATTGAAATGAATACAAATCAGATGGAAGATCAAGATCCTCTGACATATCAGATCGAGTCACATCAGATAAACTAGATATAAATCAGGCACGTCCCAGCTTGTCCTGTTCATCTTATGAGAACTTGTCATCTTCGAATCCAAAATTATGGGGAAATTCTCAGTCACAGATCTGCAAATGCTGCTACTTTTCTTATAGGATTAGAGGCAAAACGCTGACAGTGAGCAAGCGAGCGATACTCGGTTAGTATCGGGCACGGGAACATAAAACGGCAAACAGAAACACAAATGATTAAAAAAACTAAACGCAGAGGTACGCTGTGATCTGGTAACAATACCTGCCGGCTCTTTCGACCAGTGGACAAATAACAAGGGAAGCAGAACAAACAAATAAGAGGCTTTGTTATTAAACTGAGCTGACCAATTCTCCAATTTAATGGGAACATCTTGTTTTATATCTCCCCTAACAAAGGAGCTGCTAAGGCGGTGATCATTTACCCAGTTCAGAGCGCCGTCCAGCTTTTCAAACCCGATCTGCCTCGATTAGTACCAAACACGCGAAGGATTGATAATTGCCCTTCAGGGATAAAAACATTTTTTTTTATTGAATTGAATTGAAATTGGAGTCCGAGGGACTGGTCTGGAGACAGACGTTCTCTGCCAGCGTTGTCCACAACTCACCCTCAAACTGCACCCAGAAGAGTAAAGCCACGCAAGGAGCGCGACCCAGACGTGGGATCGGAATACTGATCCGCGCCGCTTTTAAGCACGATATCGGTATTCATATGTATGCGCTTGCTTTGTGTTCCTTCCGGGCGAGACGCATTTGCATACGCATTTGCATGGGGAGTGGGGGCGGGTAGTTGGGGGGCTTAATTCAATGGAGGTTGACAAGTAAATGGAGGAAGAGTAAATTAAGTGTGTGTTAATGCCATGCTTCGGCGCTACGGCAGCCAGTGTCGACGAGCGTTGCGTTAGCGTGAATGGTAATCGTGGTCCTGTAGGCCCAGAGAGAGCGCCGGAGTGATGTATCGCACTGGCCCTTTGTGTAGCGGCAGCGATTAGAGCTCTTGACCACCCGTCCCTCCCTTTCATCGTCTCCCATTATGAGGTGTTACAACGGACCGGGTCCCACGCTCCGTCCATTCCACGCTCAATGCGGCTGTCTGCGCACCTCTGGACGCAGAGTGGATCACCCGCGCTGGCTGCAGGCGCATCGGTTCTCTGGGACATGCGCCCGTGTGCGCAGGGCATGCGCAGGCGCAGCACAGCGGCGGCGGGTAATGCCGGTTCACTGCTGGGCTCGATGGCAGGGTGTGGCCACAAGCCTCTCTGTCTCCTGGGACTCCTCAGTGTTGTAATTGGAGAGAGGCTTTACTATGTCCCTGCTCTCGGCTCAGCTGATTGCTTATTGGGCCGACCCACTGGGCGAAAGACTGGAGGATCCATGCCTTGTAGGACTCTTAGAATTTTAGAGCGAAGATGAAATGGAGTGAATTGCACAGCAAGCAACTGTGAGTCAATTACATACATGAGGAAATTATCGATGTCATCCCCCAGATTTAATAAAAACCACCAAGCTGTCTGAACTAGCACTTACAGTTCATGTACAGATGCACACATTTACTACTTCAAGGACAGGCGCACACTCACAAAAATATACAAACAACACTGTAATTATTCTGTTTTAAAGTTCTCTTTCCCTCTCCCTCTCTCTCACTTTCTCCTTCTCTCTCTCTCTCTCTTCTCTCTTTCTCTCTTTCTTCCTCCCTCCCTCTCTCTCTCTCTCTCTCTCTCTCTCTCACCTACTCACACTTTGGCCGAGCTCCCGTTCCACATAAAGCAGCAGTCAGCCGCAGCCAGCTCCTCTTAAAGTCTACCGCACTAATGTGAAATAAATTGCTCTAATAGTGGCCCAAAGTTCATCAAACTGACAGTGTCATTCAAAGTGTATTACTGCTCTGCTCCGTGCACCTCCGAAAGAGAGAGGGAGCTAGGGAGGGGGAGAGAGAAAGAGAAACAGAGCAGCCATCTGGTTTTCTTTCCAGTTGATCTTAACACTGAAGTCGGGCCAGACCAGAGAGTCGACTACAAAAACGCGAGGCTTTGAACTGGCGAAATAAGAAAGTGCCACGGTTAAATAATTCACAGAGCTGTCAGGAAGCGAACGCTAACCTGCAACTTTCCCACCAAATAAATTGCCTACGCAAAGCCAAAGGCACGTCACATGACAGGGGCGCGCGTGTCTTTCCACCCGCAGAGGACCCCACATTTTGATTAATCCCAGCCCTTTGTCGCACTTTAAAAACAAGCTCGTTTTAAAACAGCAGTCCGTCCCCTTCAGCTGTGTGGGTCTAACACCGCGGCCCGGGCGCTTTGCAGTCAAGGCGCATTGTAACACCGGCGATTGAAGCGATACACTCACACCGCATTGTAGTACAAGCAATTCAATTCAGCTGATAAATTAGTGTCAATTCCACCCCCCTCCCGCAACCTCCCGCAGTCCACAACGTGCCTCGCGGTGACAGGGGGACTCTGCATTCCCAAACAGCTTTGGTCGGCTCGGAGACTGGTTTAGGGGGAAAGGGAGGGGGCAGGATCGGGGGGAAAGCTGCATTCTGACAGACGTTGTTTGCGCGGTCGTCATTCGATGGTCAGTGAGGCGTGTGCGTCGGGGGCAATCTGACGGAGAGGGATCTGTCGCCAACGAGCTCGAACGAACACTTCGGCGAGAGACGTTAGAGCTTAATTGCACATTTTCTGTTTAATTGCATCTGTCTCACCGGGTGTCGGGGGGGGTTGTATTCATCCGTGATCCGCTCATTCGGGCATTCGCCTGCCCTTCACAAGGTTACGTACGTCGAGTGCACTCTGAAATGCCCTGTCGGGAAGCGGGACTCCGGTCACAGAGCTTGGGCAGAGGAGGGGGAATTCTTCGGAACCTCTCTCAAACGCAAGTGGAATGGAATTTCTCAGACCACACTTCCCATCCAGGGTTCCGGAAAAGCAGCATCGTCGTAACACCTTCAGCCAATCAATAAGGTGCTTCAGGGCGACATAGGGAGCCTTGCCCTGTAACGGTTTAGGCTGTTCTGAGATCAGTACTAATGGGTGAGCACTGCACCTACTGTCCACACACAGAAAGTGGCCAACAGAGAACTGCTGCTCTTGTGCTTTTGCAGTTCATTTTGAGTGTGCGTGTGCATGTGTGCGTGTTCTCATATTCTTTCCAGTGTACAATTTTGGCTAATTAGAGAGAGGGGTGGGGATGGGAATGCGGGGTGGGAGGAGGGAGGGGGAGGTCAATAGTGCGCCATTTTGATTCACTTTCCAACAGCTCCAAAAATTCAGCCAATACTGCAGAAAGTCGACCACACAAATAAAAGAAGCATGACAACTAAATGAATAAATCATGATTATCACTTAGGAGACTGCAATGCAAGGAGTGCGCAACAGCGGTTTTATTCAGTCAAAATGTATCCTCATTCTAAACATAACCCATCTGTCACACACACACACACACACACACACACAGACGCACACACACACACACACACAGAAACACACACACACACACACAGACTCATGCACATGCACACACATGTCCACACACACCCGCACTCACACACACACACACATGCACACACACACACATTCGCGCACATGCACACACACACGTCCACACACACCCGCACTCACACACACGCACACACACATGCACACACACACACAGGCACACACACACACACACATACACACACACACACACATGCGTGTACACACACACACTTGCGCACATGCACACACACACAAGCGCACACTCTCTCACACACACACACACACACACACACACACACATTCACGCACATGCACACACACACGTGCACACACAAGCGCACACTCTCTCACACACACACACACACACACACAAACACACAGTAGAGTAATAAGGAAGAGGGGGTAAAGCTAATGAGAGGTGCATCATGGGGCCTGAGGCCTGATGGATAGCTGGCCTTGGCAGCGCCCTGATTAATGAGAGGGATGACACGGGTGAGTCCACATCGCCGGCCCCGCCTAAGAGATCAGCGTGTCACCTGTCAGTCAATCCCAGCCCCCCTGGGCCCGTCCTGGGAGGGATAATCCGCCCCGCGCCTCACCGGGGTGTTTGGTGCTACGGCCTGAGGGGGGGGGGGTAGTGAGTGGATCCGCATCCCGACCTCTCCAAATTCCCGCACCTCTCAGCCCACCTCTAAACCCTGCTAATTGCTTTGAGGATTAGTCCTGGCTGCCCAGTACAAGTGCTCTGGTAATCCTGCCCCCAAAACACACAAACACACACACAAACATTGTGGGTCATGAAAAACTAGCTTTGCCACCACATACAGAGCCAAGGACCTGCTTCCTGATGAGTGTAACACACACGGGTCGCATTGTAACTGCAAGTCAAATCTATCTCAGGTGATTTTTTTCATGATTTTTCATACAGTAATCTCAACACCAGATGCTCAATATTCGATAGAATGTCTGATAACTTTGTTAACTTTTCTGGTCTAGGCTTTCTGCAATCTGATTGGTGCCACACAATTTCTAAGGGTAGATTTTGTTAGTGGGCCGGTTAATCATTTCACACACCCACCACTGCACACCCCTCCTCCGTATTTGTACTTCCTTTTGTCTGTCCATATCGATTTTCCCACTGGGCACAACTAGCATCAATATAGCTCCATGCTAGCACCGGTGGATGGCAATAACCCTTCGCTTCGTTAATGTGAAGATTTCAGAAGATTTTATTTCAGTCAACCACTGCACAGGATTGCAAAGTTCACCGAATCCCTGCTTTAAAGCAACTGCAATGCCTTTGATTGTTTCAAATCTACCACCACTGATGTTTGAAATCGAGACATTCTTGCCTGCCTGCTGATATGGGAAAAGTTTAAGTTATCAGGCCTGGCCCCCTGGTCTGCATTTTTTAAACAAAGAATTATACCGGCCAGATGTGCTCATTCTAGTTACCTACCCTTTATTTTATATAACGGAGGAAAGGTTTTTACGAGTTTTAATGTGCGCATCGTTTACCAAAGCACCACCAGAGAACATTCCGACTTTGAATCGCCGCTTCCAATTGGAGTCCCACCGACACAAAATCCCGATTCCTCAGAAGTAGCCACTGGTTGTAGCCAATTGGTTTATTAGCAAAGCACATCCCCGGAGCTGGGCAAACATACACCACATCAGAGTGTCAAATGAGTCAGGCTGTTGTCAGGACTCATAGACTGACAAGTGAGGCTACTCACACAGTACCTAATGCTGTCACTAGATGCTGCTCAATTTGAACAGTTTTGTTTCATTGTGTTTGGTTGTTGATCCACACACAGGTCACTGCCCGCCTGGACAATTCAGGAAATGTCTACAAATCAGTACAAAAGCAAGACAATGCGCTCACAAAACCTTCATTTCTGGTTCCTGGAGGGGGCAAGGTTTTTTCACGCTTTTTTTTCACAACGATATGTTGTGTTCTGCAAACTTCCCCCTTTTTCAGAAAATGTCTTGTTTGTGGGTATTCTTCATCATCCCATTTGGTAAGTTTGCGATCATTTTCTCATCTGCTGTGCTTCGATTCATGTATTTGTTGGATGACTTGATTAGACCCCAAAACATCAATTCAGTATGTAATTCATTAATAAGTTGTTACCAGACTGTGGTTCTCATGAATTCTGACCTATTTAATGTTTGAGTTTTTAAGAGACACCATGTCTTGAGATTGCCACTACAGAGTGCTATTGTTAAGATATCAAATCAAGTCTATCTTCATTCACCAGGGTGAACTGAGCCACAAGGAAATCATATATAACTGTCTGTTATCTGTTTTACAGGTGTTAGTGGAGCTCAGTGGAGCGGTAAGATATTTCATTTCTCAAACTTGTGATTTATTTATTTATCTTTTGAATTTTTTTGTCGGAATAGCATTTGTTGATGTCACTGCATTCACATGACTAAATGACAAATGGCCTTTCTGATCGATACGAAAGCAACCACGAATCATCATTCTCATCTATAACAGATAAACCGTGGATAAACGTCAATTCTTCTGACATCGAGGAGGGAGAATGGATCAAAGTGCTTTGTGGAGTTCCCATCGATTACACTGGAGGCTTCTGTCGCCTTTACAGAGATAACAGCAAGGTTCCTATACAATCGCTGCAGACTAACGACTACGTGTGCAAGTTCCTTGTGTCCGAAAAAGACCTTTTGGCAGGGAGACCATATGGGAGCCGAACGTCTGTCCGGTGCGACTACACGCTGCAAAACTATGTGTCCGTGCCTAGCGATAACAAGGCAGTGGTGGTGTGGGGTAAGTTCTCGTGTCCGTCACAAGACAGCGTGACATAGTTGGTTTGCCACATTTTTTTGTTGTTGATATAAACATACACGTCGTTGTTTTTCTTCCCTGACAGGCACTGCTAGAAAGCCGAAGTTAACAGTGAGTCCACGGGTGGTAATGATGGGTGGCAAAGTCAAGGTTCAGTGTTCAACACCACGAAATCAAATCCTCGGATGTAGGATGTACAGGAACGGAGTTCATCTGGATGAGATACCATGTCACCATGAGATGACAGCAGAAAAACTGATGAGTTGGCAGACCACCTCCATATTCAACGAAATCGATTTAAGTTGCAAATACGACAAGAGGGAATATGTTATATCCAAAGCTAGCAATCCAATAAGGATATTGGTAGTGGGTAGGTAACTTATCCATTAGTAGCCTACAGCCCAATAACATAGTGTTATAAGTGTTTCAAAAATAATTTGTGGCCAGTATTTTTTGCCGTAATGCATTGTATAATTTTGTAAGGACGTTTAGGTTTCCTCTGACATACAGATGGCTTGAGAAATAAAACTGTACCCTCTATGCCTGTTTTCAGATCCCACGAAGCTGCGGGCTTCCACGAATCACACGTTCGTCTGTGACGTCCCAGCGCGAGTCCAGGACTTTGTGCTCTCGCAGGGCAACACGTCCCTCAGCCTGGAGCTGGGTGGCACACTTACACTTGAGGCCGTTAATAACAGCACGGGCCCATTCAATCAGACATGTCGAGTCATTTAAACTGTCGATTATTTGTTCCTCATAATACTGTCAGCCAGCACAGACCACAGCTTATGTATCAGGTGGTCTGTTTAATTGGAAGTACCCGGCGTGCCAATGAAAGTGACACAGGACAGTTTTGGGCAACAACTTACTACGATGCAGGTATTGATAGTCATGGAAACGGGGAAAATTGTGGAGATTTCTTGTCAATCAACTTTTTGGGGTAACAGTGTAATGCAGCAGGCTTGTAGC
This sequence comes from Aldrovandia affinis, assembly GCA_029706075.1. Taxonomy (NCBI): domain Eukaryota; kingdom Metazoa; phylum Chordata; class Actinopteri; order Notacanthiformes; family Halosauridae; genus Aldrovandia; species Aldrovandia affinis. The sequence goes on along the minus strand of JAINUG010000107.1, from coordinate 2,284,679 downwards.
TCACAGGCTGTACAGAAGGTTCAAATCGCAGGGTGGGGCACTGAAGGCACCGTGAATATGGATCATAACCTGCATCGCTTCACAAAATGTCCGGCGCATGAATGGGTCAAATGTAAAATGAGTTGTGTTACCACTCTGAATAAGGGTGTAATCCAAGAAAATAAACAATGGCAAAGTAAATAGGTTTCACAGTCTTTCTCTTTGATCTGATATCTTTCCCAAAATACAAAAAGGGTTAATCTAAACTGCACATGCATAGTTATAAGGATATAGGCACTATTTGTTTTAATTATTTGGTTTTTATTTTAGCAATATTTTCAAATTGATGCTTAATTATATTCTATTAAATTGACTTCAGGAAAGACTATAGATAATAGCCTTAACAATAAATAATATTCTTTCAGCTGTGGATCCTCACATCCTCAACATCGCACCTGTACGGATATAGGCAATGTATACAGGAGGTAGGCAAAATAATTGAAACACAACAAATGAAAAAGGACTCTTATTTTGAAGTAATTAGTAAAATCCCAATTAAAAAGGAGTCTACACACCTGTGTCATATTAATGTCAATACTAATTATATGTGTGTACAAAATTAGTTCGCGCGCGTGTGTGTGTGTGTGTGTGTGTGTGTGTGTGTGTGTGTGTGTGTGTGCTTTTGAATGACATCACAGCACAGTTTCTCTCCTCACTCAAAAAAGGGCCATTCTTTCCAATAATAAACACCCGCCTTGTATCAATTTAAGTTCAGTTTCACAGAATAAGAGTCGCACTCTCAGCAACAAGCCACTCGTTATGCCCAGTACAAATCAAGCCTAATAACTCACTTTCACTGCGCTCTGCAAATTGCATAGCCGATCAACCTGGGCTCTGTCACTAATAGACTATATCAGTGGCAAAACAGAGTCGTAATAAGATCTATTGAATACTCCCACTGTGAATCATGAAGAATCAACTGGAGTTATGTATGGCATAAAGAGGGCGTTGAGACAGGTTTGTTAAGGTTGTCAATCAGTGCCTTTGCTTTTGCTGCGCAATGCTCTATGGCACAGTGCAGTATAGTACAGCCAGTACATTGTGAAACGGGACCCCCCGCACACAGACTTTTGCACAAAGTACAACGGTGCACTGTGTGTCTGAATGCGTCTTTGGAAACACAGAGTCCCAGAGACAATGGAACGGTCCACAAAGGGGTGGCGTAAACTCTGGGACCCCGGCGAAGCAACTGAAACGTGCGCTTACAGAGGAGCGAGAGAAAAGAATCGCGTGCGACGCATCCGAGCCAGCAGTGCGCCGTGAAGGGTGTTTAATGGGCTATTGAAGGCGAGCGCTTTCCCTCCTGATTGCACTGCACAAGCTGCCGGAGAGACAGTCTAAACAAGCGTGCAATACCCCCCTCTGTCAGCAGCTGGCTCCGTCCCTAAGGACGGGAGCGGCATCTACTGTACAAACAGTTCTGCGATCGCATTCATATTCATTCGAGAAATGTCCACAAGACGGCTTTATAACTGCCCTCCGATGAATTGGCTGCAGCCCGGCGTCTGTGGAAGAGGCCCGCATTAGGCCCGTCCTTGCGAGAGTAAACGGGAGTCTGGTTCTTTCGGAGCCTTCGCTGACTTTGAAAGTGCCCCCTGTCTGCACCTACGTGCCGGGTTTGGAGGCATCAGCAGTTGTGAGGGACTGGTAATTACGTCGGGGGAGGGGCGTGGGTTTTCTGTGTCTGCGGGCGACGGAAAGCCCTCGCTCCTTCCTTTTCGTTATTGAATGTGTCCCCCACGGGGGAAGGGGGGCCCGCGCCAGCTGCGGAGATGCCCTCAGAGACGGGGGGACGGGACGGGGGGGGGACAGCCCAAAGCCACCTCCTAAATTCTCCCCTGGATGCCACCCCTCTCCCTACCCCGCTCATCAATCCTTCTCGTCGGCCTGGCCACCCCCGGAGAGGTGGGGAGAACCCGGTCACCTTTTCCACTGGCTGGACAGGTGACGAACTGCTCCCTAATCCCTCCTCCTCTCTCACTAGCCCCTCCTCCTCACTGGCAGCATGTGCAAAGAGGGAAGGGAGTGTGTGAGTGTGTGTGCGCGCGCGCGTGTGCTTGTTCGTAACCAAGCCATGCAATCAAAACCGAGGCCAAAACAAACAAACAATAAAAACCGCTCGGCTAAATGAACTGCCTTAGTAATCCGATTTCAACTGAGGATGTGAATTCCGATGTGAATTGAGCCAGGAATGTCCCAGACAGTCTTGATTGCCGCGCTGTAGCCGTTATGAGATTCCAGCTAGCGCTTTCCCTTAGTGGCTTAGGCCAAAGCACACGCCCGTAAAGACACACCCTTGGACTCATTTACACTGCTCTGTGATGCAACCCCATGGACACACAGCGACATCGCTTGTGCAAACCTCCTGCTCCGGGCTTCAAAGTGTGGCAGGGCCTCACATCCTCTCCGCACACCACTGGGGAGTGTGTCAGCGAATCCCCCTGCCTTTGAAGGTGGGCCGGCGCTTGATTACCGCCGCTGTACTTGTGTTTGTAATGTTCCGCTCGATTTCCTGAGCGATTTCGTCGGCAATGACCCGGGCCCTTTAATCTAAAGCCCGATGTGAGATCTCTGAGCCCTGACACAACATCCCGGCGTTAGAGAAACGGCGAGAAGCCAAGGGAGCCAATAGCGGCCTGCGCGCCACAAGGGAAAAATACTCCTTCGTTTCAGTGGAACGCAATGCGCTAAAGCTGCGAGACAACATATTCACCGTGGGTTAGATTAGCGCGTTTCCTCACGCGGCGTTAGCCAACAGCTGCGAAACGTTGCCGCGCTGTGGGCACGGCCGCGCGCATCTCGACAATCGCTAGTCCGTTATATCCCTTAGTCTCCGGCGGGACATAACGGCTGCTGCTCTTTGCCGTTTCATTAAAAGATGAACTCCGCAACGGGCCGGGAAGGGGGAAGTGGGGAATAGCTCTACGGTGCCAAACGTGTCCGTCGAGACTCCGCTCCTCTCTCCGGCGTCTGAGCCACGAGAGAGCGCCGACGCTGCTCGATCACAGACACAACGCGCTCGTCAAAAGACCAGCGGCGCTCTGCTCAGACAGCTGGCCCTGGCACCGATGCCCGGTGCTCCCGTGGCTGTGGTCAATGAACGTGCCAAGTGCCGGACGGAGATATCCAGCTGGCGCAGAGGGCACGCGTGAGAGGAAATGCCCTACAAAAGTTCCTCCCGGAGGTGGATATGGGGGTCCTGCGTCGGGGGGGCACAGCGTGTGATTTGAACGGAGGTGGAGCCATAGGTCTGTTCCGGGCACGCTCTGCCCTGCGAAACCGAAAGGTTCCAGTCCAGTGCAGCAATGTTGTAACAACGTCACGGCAATGGTGAGGAAACATTCTGCGCCACTTTTCATCTGCGATTCCCTGGACACAAGTCCCACCTCCATGGGAGCCTTTCATTAGGAGAAAATAAGAGTGCTGCAAAAATATTTTCTAACAATTGTTTTTTTTCCTCCCATGTTTTTTGATTTCCTCCTCCATGCATACCGCACTCACCACTATCCTCAGGGCCCTTTCATTTATTCAGCATCCTCATTTTCCTTTTCCCCTCCTTTCTTTAAATGAGCACACTGCGTTTTCCGAAGGGCGTGTGAACACAGCGCTGTAATCCAACCAGCAGAAACAAAGGAATTCTCCCCTACCCCGTTCCCCTAATGATCCTAAGGGAGCTCGTTCATCCTCTCGTAGCACCTGACTGACGGCGGCACTGCTGCAGTACGAGGGCCGGTTTGCACAGGGCTGCGCAGGCCTGCGCAGACTCACGCGGCTGCAGTAAATCGGCCGGACCCTGTAGTTCACCTTCCTGCTCTGAAAACCTCTTCCTACCACCAGGGGCTACAGGTGGACAGCTGGACTCCTTTATCACGGCAAAATCAACCCTGTAGCTGAGACGTCACCAGGCTAGGCTTGCAACCAGAAGGCTACGGTTTTCAAATCCCGCTTGAGTTATTTCAGTAAAGGCCCAGCTATATTAGTGCCAAATGCAAGAGACCGCACATTAGCATGAGCATGAAGGGGCGCTGCTGAAGTGGGTGCCACATTATAAGAGAGGGGCCAAAATAAATGGTCCACTTAAGACAACATATAAAGACCTCCTCAGTGGATATGCAATATCAATAAAGACATTTTTGACAAAAGGCGATGGCGATGTTTTTCAAGGTAAGCTACTGTATGTATGTATGCAAGTCTTCTGGCTTAATGGTACCTGCTAAGCAAATGAATAGTGTACTGTAATATAATGGAGGGGTATGTTTGTGGTGCTGCATGTGTACACAAGCAGGCTTTACTGGGACTCCTCTGTATTGCCAAGCCCTGGTTCTGTGTGCTGCGGGTGTGTGCACTCCTAGAACAAGGGCAGCCATATATCAGGCCGGCCTTCGATACGCCACTGACATCTGTACACCACACTGAGATAAGCGGCCACGGGCTACGCTAATTGTGCCGAGGCGTGTTGCCTGTTACTCACTCTTGTCTCTTATGTAATGAGGGTGAACAGTGCAAAGGTAGCCGAGCAGGTGAATCAACCGCCACTTTATGACTCGACCTCGACCACGGGGCGCAGGTGTCCGCAGAGGTGTCGTCAGGGCTGCTGGCGGGAGGGCGTTTCGCCCCGTCACGTTTTAAGACAGGTAGCGAATCTGCAGCGTATGCGACTGCCGCTACCACCTCAAAGCAGTCCGCCTCAAAGGGTTTAAACCCCCAAATCGCGGTCCCCGCTGATATGGGATACAAATTCCCCATTTTCCAATGCCGAGTTCACTCCAGCGGAGGGGAAAACCAAGGGGAGCGATCGCCAAGCGTCCTGCTTCAGGCTCCCCTGGGGAAAGAAATCTGCTGTGTTTGATCCAAAGGTTTTGCCGACATTAACATATCGTATTGCCCGGGCATTATTAAAAAGGATAAAGCAATGAAGACATGGTACTCCAGATTAAAGGCACTGGAAGAAGAGACACTGCCTATTTATTTCATTCTTTTAAAGTCTCATCACAAAAAAACCCAAAACATATGCTCCAATTAAGCACTTCAGAATAAAATGCCTATACGCATTGTATGACATTGTATTGAATTACTGTCTCATGCCATTTGCCAGTATGAGTTTATGGAAAAAATGAGACAGACAGTATCAACCTTAGTGACATCCTGGGCATTACTGCATCCGGAATCATTAAGAGTACAGTACGACTCAAAGAAACCAGAACCTTCAGGGCTATATACAGTAAGAAAATATTCAGAGACTCTCTTGAAACTAAATGCTGGGGCGGTGAAGAGATGGAAGCAAATTTAGATTGATTATGTACTGATCCAGGATCATCAGCCACTTACACAACTGGTTGGGGTTGGGATTCGAGGCAGGAAATCTTATCCTTGACAGCTGGTGGGGGAGGGGAGTACCCAGAGCTATGCTGGAAACCACAGACTTTGTAGTGGATAGTAACTGGGATTGAGTGACATCACAGCAAAGGTAGATAATTCAGTTTCTATGATTTCTGGAGCTGGAGGCTCAGCTGGGAAGAATTCTGAAGAATCCCCCTCAGCCACAGGCTGTCAAAGGAGGCCCCTCAGTCCTGGCTTACGGTGCACTGGGGGAAATGTGGGTGCAGCTGTGCATCTTGATTAGCGCCGTCAAAAGCAGGTATAGTAGAGTGTTGGTTATGACACAGGCTCATGGCTGATTTTAGTTTAAGGGGGGGTTTCAAGTAAAAGCATTTGTGTGTGTGTCTGTGTGTGCATGTACATATAAGTGTGTGCATGTGCATATGAGTGTGTGTATGTGTGCACGTGTGCGCGTGCATGCGTGCGTGCATGTGCATGCCAGGGTGGGATGTTTAGCACACCCAAGACCAGAGCAGGACATTTGTGATGTGAACAGAATGCTCACCATCCTCTTGTCTCTTTACTCGGATTCAGTTATATATTGTTTTCATGAAAATTGGCTGCTGAGACTTAAATCTAAACTCTAAGAGATAACCTGCATGCACGAGTCTGCATTTTTATTAACGCAACAGGTATGGTTATCAGTAATGTCATATTCGATACATTAGTGTTAGACACATGTGGGAGCCAGCAGGTCACCGGATCTCAGTATCCATGCATGCCCTGATCTCATTGCTTTAATATGATACATCGTCAATACTGTGGGATGCTGGCTGAGGCAATTCAGGTTAAGTGCCTCGTTCAAGGGTAACAATGGGTACCAATCGGGATTTGATCACAGTTCCCTGATTACAAGCCCTGTGCCTTAACCAATGGGCAGGCATGAAGTAAGATAAAAATCGTGACAAACCCCTGCTGTCTGAGCACCCTGTACCGTTGCTGGAACGTTGTCAAAGTGTTGCCAGAGTGTTGCCGCAGTGCTGGTATGTTGTTTGTGCATTGCAGAGGAGACGGGCTCGGACCTGGAGAAATCTCAAAGGGAATAACATTCAAACCATGCGGAATAAAGTTTATTTATTGACGACTTTGCCTTCCTGGGATTAATTAGAGGTTTTTGGAGGCCTTTCTCACCACGGTAGCTTCTGGGATCGACCCGTTTCCTGGACCCCCTGCTGTGTCTCAGGGCACTGGCCTGGCTGAATCACTCACATTTCCATAGTCTAAACGCACTTTCATAACACTACTGTAGTAGCGCTAGCCAGCAAGCTATTAATAACCCATCCACAGTCTCCGACCCCAGATCTACTCTTTCATTTATTTGTTTCTTTGAGTCTTCTCTTTAAACAACAATATTTTTGAAAATTGCAATTCACTGTGCAAATGCACATACTCAATACCATTTGTGGCATGAGTTTCAGAATTAAATAACAACTGAACCAAAAACTGTTGGAAATAATCTGCCCCAAATTTAGATTGATATAAGAAGCTCCTTTCTGCACAGTATGGTCCTCAGTGGGCAATTCCCAGAATGCAACATGTCCCTGCCCTGTTTTGAGGGCCCTTATTTTGAAAACATGGCCGTTCACCAATAACCGTGACCCTGTGTTAATGAAGGTGACCTGGGCACTGGCTGAGGATAGCTGCTTATCTCAAAGTCTGTGAGCCCAGCCTTTGAAGTTCCAACTTTAAAGGCGGAGGAGGACCAGGGAGGCCGTACCCTGATGATTACAGCGGGCGTTTTGGGGACAGAATCAGCCTGAGCGGGCATTAATTAACACCAGGCTTCCCCACTCCCTCCCAGGTCAGCAATCTGGACCGGCGTTCATCATCGAGGAATTCAGACTCCCTCCTCACCGCGGCGGCTAATGATTCATCCAATTAAAAAAAGAACGACATAAGATAGACACGCGGTAGAGGTTAAGATCTGAGCTCCCCTAATTAGCTTTAGATATGAAAGGGGCCAGGGATAGTGTGCTGGAGCTAGCTATGACCGTCCTGTCTTGATAGCACTAGAGGGGGCAAGTGCTTCCCGGCTCGGTGATGAAGCGAGGCGGCTTTGCAGCACCATTAGCATTAACTATTAACGGCGTGACATTAGCCGCTGCTGCGAGCCGACGTCTGCGTGTTCTTTAGTGATTAAGGCCGGCGCGCTGTTTATCCTGCCCCCGACGAAGAGCGCGAAGGCCTCGACAGGAGGAGGTCGTTGTAGACCGCACACTCCCGTTTGACCCTCTTCCGTGTCAACGCGGTTTATTTTTAGCCCCGTTCATAAACGGAGGGCAATTTAGAAGGCTATCCTTAGTGCGCGCAACTAGTATGGGGACGGAAATAAGGAAATTAGGGTTCCCTCTCTGAAATGTAGAAGTGAAAATGCGTTGGACCTGAAAACCCCAATGTTAAATTTAAGATAATATATGTGTATATATATATATATGCCATCCAATAAAATGACTCAATACCTGATAATTCCAGATTAAGACTTTATTACTATTATTATTGGCACCACTTAGACATGCTCAATTTCCCCCCTCCCCAGACTTAAATTCATTAAGTGTCCTTTCATACGATCCAGCACGCTATTCTTTTTCCCTCCCTCCCTTCCCTATCCCATGTCACCCAGAAGGGGGCGCTGTGTGTGAGGGAGCACAAGTCCCCTGTGTGACGCTATGCTTTCCGCCACAGCGTGCATCCTCCAGCCCATTTGATCAAGGTCCCGTCCGTGTGCAACCTGACATGGAACTGACGCCTCCATGGCACTTGCGAACATGGCTTTAGCCCCACCTTTTCTCAGAGAGGTACAGTCCTCAGCCAGTTTTGGCTAGCCAGACCTTCCCCAGGGCTCTCATACCAGTGGACCACACTGCCCATTACCAACTGCTTTAACCGAACTGTGGCTGCTCAACTTCTCCAACCAATGATGCAATGCCATTTGAGACAACGCAAGACTGAATTCTGAAAACAACATATTAAGCCCTGTTCTCCATACATAAGACTCAGATCAATGACAGAAGTCTCCCCTACTGTTTATAGACTTATAGGAATGCTAACAGATGGTTTGGAGATCTTTTGCACATGGAGCGACAGTTGCTGTGGGTGAAAATACAAACATTCACTTCAATACATTTTATACTTAAGTTGATACTATGTACAGTGGGTATAAAAGGTATTCACCCCTTTGGCATTTTTCACATTTTATTTTCTTACTGGAATTTAATTGGGATTTATTTCCACTGATCAACAAACTTCTTTATAATGTTACATAAAAAACTACTCTAAAGCTTTTTCTTAATTAATTCTTAATTAACAAATACAAACAGACAATAATTTATTACATAAGTATTCACCTCCCTTGACTTAATACTTGGAAGAACCGGCTTTAGCTGCAATTAACAGCTGTGAGTCTATTTGAGTAAGTCTCTACCAGCTTTGCACATCTGGACACTGCAATGTTCACCCTTTCTTCTTTACAAAATTGCTCAGGTTGGATGGGGACCAGTGGTGAACAGCAATTTTCTAATCTTTCTACAGATTTTCAATGGGATTGAGGAGTGGGCTTTCAATGGGCCACTCTAGGACAAAATCTATGTGGCTTTTGTTGTATGCTTTGGGTCATTGTCCTGCTGGAATATAAATCTTCTCCCAAGTCCCAGGTTTCTTGAAATCTGCAGCAGGTTTTCCTCCAAGAAGTGTTTATATCTTGCTTCATCCTTTTTCCCCCCCTGTTTTGACAAGTTTTCCAGTCCCTGAAGCAGTGAAGCATCCCCATGGCATTTGGCTGATGCCACCATGTTTCATGGTAGGGATAGCATTCTTGGGATGATTCGCAGTGTTTGGCTTGGTCTCATCAGACCATAGCATCTTCCTCCACTTGGTTTGCGAGTCTCCCACATGCCTTCTGGCAAATTCTAGGTAAGATCTCATGTGAGTTTTCTTCAACAATGGCTTTCTTTTTGCCACCCTCACATAAAGTGCAGATTTGTGAAGTGCCAGGCCTGTTGTTCTCCCATGGACAGTTTTCCCATGGCAAGAACTTACTGGCAGAGATGGGAAAAATTGTCCATGGGACAACAATAGGGCTTCACAAATCTGTGCTAAAATGTAAAAGAAAACAAATGTGAAGAATGCCAAAGGGGGTGGGTGAATACTTACTATATATATATATATATATATATAGATGGAGGGGGGAGAGAGAGAAAGAGAGTGAGAGAGACAGAGAGAGAGATTGAAAGAGAGAGAAAAGAAGAAAAATGAATTAGGAGAGATTCACAATAATGATCATCTTGTTTTGCTGGCTGTATTAAAGACAGATAAATGTATACCGGTTTGCAATCCAACTGACAGAAAGCAGGAATGCACCAGATTAAACAAGACAGCAGGTTACATCAAACATAAACATCATTTTCAGCTCTAAAGCACCCAGCGAGAAAAAAGTCAGAGTGAAATTGATTTTGCGTGGTTTCAGAACACTGGATAATCCAATGATGAGAATTAAAGCATCCCTCATGCACAAACAAAAACACCAGCCGAGCCATCCGTCTCCACAATGGACGCCTTCAGATAAACTGCACTGATTTTTTTTTCCCCTTATTATTTTTGTTGTCCTACACCTTATGGCCCCTAGGCAATCACAACCCCCCATCTGTTTGTTTTACTCTGTATTGTTCTTCAAATACCTGTGTGCTTGTTCAAGATTACAACTTACCCCGGGGGAGGTGGGGGGTGCGGGTGGGGGTGCCATGGCAACATTGAACAATGCCACAGCGCCAGGCTGACACTTTTATGGCACTTCAAGCCTGGGCTGATTGCCCGGATTCATTATTTAACTTGACAAACAGGTCCTTGAGGAGCTGAGACATTCATAATTGGTACAGTGTAGCAGAGCACGCACTGCTTTGGAGGGTGCGCTGGGGAACTGGTCTCAGGTCAGTAGGAGGGTGGGGTTGGTAGGGTTGACAGGCCCTACTGGACACACCTGAGCTGTGAGCAGAGCTCTCCCACAATTTATAATTTCAAATACATTTCTCAGTGACAAAATGGGGGGGCTTTAGATTTTTTGGGAGGTGGGATTTTAACTTGCTGTTTAGGAGGTTTGTTTTGCAGTTCATTCAACAGGACATGCATGTAAAACGTCATACTGGGAACGGAATGAAAAAGATCATAAAAACATGAATACTTTCATTGGTTCGGAAAAAGTGATTTGGAACTGAATGGGAGTTAAGCATTAAGTCTAAGCATTAAGCATTAAGACCTCTTTGTCATTGGTCTCTAAACAACAAGCCGTTCGGCACACATATGGGCAGTAGGAAACGCACCCAGAGTTAATGTGCTTCCAGCTCAGAACGGTGATGTCTGGTGTGTTTCCCAGCTGTGAGCCATTCCAGGTCCACAGAGCTGAAAGATTGCTCGAGCTCTGGCGAAACGCGCTTTCCAACCACTTGCCTGAGTCATCAGGCATCACACCTCGTAAGAAAGATCGCATAAAAATCACTCAGCTGCACTGTTTTGTTGTGCCAATTAAATAAGCGTTTCCCAAAATCTTTCCATTACACTCAAAAAGAGAGCCAGACTTTGAACCGTTAATTTCACAGACAGCAAAGGTACGTCGCAGCTTTGTGTGCCACAAAAAAACTCAAATCTCTGCTAAGGCCATGGTACAAAATGGGGTCACATTTTACTGCAGGCCCATTTGCTAAACACTTCAGCCGTACGCAATGACAAATTATGTAAAACCGACATAATAAATCTAAGATACACATGACCCAGAAACACAGGCACAGCAAATAGCAAGACAGCCTGTCACATTTTACACATAACAGGTTACTCCACATTTCAGTGCAAGTTGGCCCTGCGCAACAACTTCAGTAGTTCGTTCGCACGGTGGCAACCCCATACATCAAACTAAATCAGAGTAACACCTACCGGAACACACACATATACAAACTGCCAATAGAGGGCTAAATCCCCAAGCTCTTGTTATAATGTGCACAAACGCCCATATAAATATATATTTTTTTTTTCAAGGGAAAGTCATTTGATAGAAATGCATTAAAACGAAATGCATTTGTATTCTAAAACTGTGTTACTGTAATATTAATGGTTCTTCTACGGTTTGATTATTTAATTCTCCTGTGTACTCAGGCTGAACGAACTGTGGACCCAAATGTTTTCTTAACCTGATACAAAAGAAAGGTCAGCGATAACCAACTTTTGTTTGCAGCAGATAGCATGTGTGTGTGTGTGTGTGTGTCTGTGTGCTTATGTGTGTGTGAGAGAGTGTGTAACTGAGTATGTGAGATGTAAAAATGTGGCACTGCTGTTGATAATGATGTCATACTGAATACACTGAAAATCATACACCTTTCCTGGGGCGGCCAACATTTGCCATCTGCAAGTACCAATGTAATTGGTGTACAAATAACAATGTAATCTGTGTATGTAAATGTGTGTGTGTGTGTGTGAATATGTGTGCATGTGTACGTGTGTGTGTGTGTGTGCATGTGTGTGTGTGTGTGTGTGTGTGTGTATGTGGGTGTGTATGTTGGTGTGGCTGTGTGTGTGTGTGTGTGTGTGTGTGTGTGTGTGTGTGTGCTGTGTACTCAAACTTTATCTCTGGCACTGATACAAGCGAGGGTGGGGCAGCTCCAGGCAGGTGTGTATGGGAGGTGCACCTGTCTCGTGCTGACAAGGGGGGTCAACATACCCTGCACACACTGATAGAGTGTGATCGACTGGAGTTATTCTCAACACTACTCCTCCAAAGGCTATCTGCTGCACTTACCAATAGCATTCTCTTAGGTAAACTCGACTTACGGCACATTGATATCCATGATAAAAATATACGGGGCATATGACACGTACAAATTGGTTCCACTGACTGTGACCTTTGAGTGAAGAACAAACAGGAGCACACTGCACACTCAGTGTGCAAACTCCTAAGGTGCAGTGAAACACATGCAGGTCTTATTCCCTCAGAATGTGCCTCCAAACACCTCTGCCCCAAGCAATGGGGTCGCTGACCAACCCAGAGTTGAGCAGTGCACCCTGCCATTGAGCAATGCTAACCCCTCCCTCTTAGAATCCAGGAAACCTTCTGATTGGCCAGCTTCGTCCACGCAAATGGGGCCTGCGCCCTCTGGTGCTGCACGCCAATCGAGTCACTCCGCGATGTGGTTGGGAAAGGTGTGTGGGAGGGGGGGGAGAGAGAGAGATGTGCAACCTTACCTAGAAGAGAGAGGAGACAAAAAGAGAAAGAAAGCACGAACATCAATTGTTTGTCCTCCCAAAGGAGACATTCATAGTCTGTATTAATTATTTACATTCATATTGCTAGCCTGTTGGAGTGCTTGTAATGAAATCAGACAGGGGGGGATCGGTTGTTTATTGTTCTCAGGGTATTAAAGAGAGAACACACTGTGTCTGGGCTGATGGAATATAACTGACAATTGACACCAATTGCAACCCTTCCCAAAACTAGCTGTTTACTTAAAAGGAGCTACTTATAAATCTCCATGACACACTCTGTACAGCAATGAGCTCAATGGGTTAATGAGTTAAAAACCTGACCTCATTTTGGACAGAAGCCAATCTGAAATTTTTTTTTCTTCTTCTCTCTTTCTTTTCTTTACCAGACAGACAGGTTGCATATTTGACTTGGCAGTGACGGCTCAATGCAATCTGACTGTTCAAGGCAAGACGTTAACCCTTTTGAGGTGAGAAGGAGGAAGAATCAATCGGGGGCTTATACCACGGCCCTCCAAGCACCAGGCAGACTGTCTGACTGTCAAACTGAGGAGTTGGGGTGGGCAGTACATGAGAGCGGGAGGCAGCCTGACACTGACACTGAAGCCTCCTGGATGTGCGATATCAAACGTGTGCCAGAAATATAGACGGCAAACCACTCTTTCCTTCCAAATATTCTCATTTCTCGTTCTTTGTACGTTTGACGCAGTGTAGTATAACGTCTAGGGAGCTAGGCTTGTAACTCGGGGGTTGCAGGTTTGGTTCTCAGATCGGGCACTGCCATTGTACCCTTGAGCAAGGTACACTTAACCCTGAATTTCTTCAGTAAATATCCAGCTTTATGTATAGATTTTATGTACAGAAATATAAACATTGCATGAATGTGAAAGTCACTCTGGATAAGAGTGTCTGCTGAATTAATTCATGCAAAATGCACATGTAATGTAATGCTGACATGCAGAACTAGAACTCTGAATGCTGTGGTCCAGGTATTGGTTGACCAACACTGGTCCTATTATGCTATTGGTTGCACAGACTCCACCCCGTGCATGGTTAATAAGAGCTCACAGGATCTGTGTCTGTGTGCAGCTCCATGTGTACACACCTCTCCACCTCCTCACCAACGCTGAGAAATTCTAAAATAGCCACTACCCGCTGTACATTCCTTAATCTTCTTTTAATGTATAGTTCAGCTGAGTCAACACTAATTCACTTCCAAAGGGAGAAGGGGGGTGGGGGTGTTTGTCCATCAGCTGGACGGAAGGCTTTGTTCTCTCGCGTATTGGGGAGCATTGATTCAAATTAACTTAATATTCCCTTCATTTCTGTATTGGCTTTGCTGTCATGTGTGACAGGCTAACGCTGGGTGGATGAAAAGGGTGAGAGAAGAAACCTGCAGACCTCCCCCAGTCTGACACACAGCTAGCTCCCCGGACGGAGCCTGTGCTCCCACCATCACTGTGTGACGGATCAGATACAGCCTATAGCACGCACAAGGAGCTGACATGTGACAAGGAAAAGGAAATGGTTAAATACCTACACTGTCATTTTGAATGCAATGCGGAGGGGAAAAGTCCTTCAAAAGTATATCCCCCAATAACTATAGCCATCAATCTATAGGCCAGGAAATATATTCCAGGAAATATAGCACAATAAATATACCAACAATAGCTGAGGAACTATAGCCCGGGAAGCAAAAACCCAGCAAGCTCTTGGGTTTTTCCATTGTCCTTCCAAAATGAGATCTCTAGCCCCTGAAGTTATACTGAATTCCCCACAGAGGAAGCGGACTATTATACAGGCTAATAAAGATCTAGTTTTGAGAGTGTCTGTGCTTTTAAAAGAGATGAAAAGCCCTATGGGATTGAAGCCCTCCAAGGCCAGACCTGATTAGTCCTGGTCTGGAGAATTTTGGAAAATTCTTACAACAAATGAATTATTTGGACAGGGAATCACCAAAGCTTCTCCACCAGATGCTAATTGAAATGTGACTTGAAAAAAGTAGGACCCCAAGCCCTTATGGTCTAAAATCGCTCACCACCGCTTCACACTTTGTGTATGATTATATTGACTCATACTGTTGCATTGTATTTTGTTGGGATGGCTTTGTAGCCACCTGGGTCGTACACAACCTCTTACTTAAGCCTTCCCCACGCTGCCACACAGACCCATTGCTGCAGGCTTTCCAGTGGTGGAAAGGGTCTCCACAGTAGATGGTGTTGTTGGTGCGCCTCTCAGCAGTTGCGAAAGAAAAGGTTATACCCTATACCACGGCTCCTTTATCGAATCCATTGTCCACATAACAACAGGAACGCACTAGCTCTCTGATCCGTTCTGTTAGTAACGCAGGACTAAAATAAACTAAGCACGGCCTTGAACACTAACAATAAAACGCTGTGACCCCAGGGAAGAGCTGTACTTATCCCCTATACAGTGGCACCATAAATGACTCAGGCAATTGAAAGTAGCAGACAACACTCCAGTGGAAATGGACTCCCCGGCAAAGCTTACCTTGCTACAAGGAGGCCTGCTACTGTTACCGCTGTAGACTGCACTGTGGTTTCACAGCATCTTGAACCAGTAGCTCTCAATTTCGGTCCTGGGGGACCCACTGTGTATGCTGGTTTTTATTACAGCCAATCTCTTGATCAATTAAGGTTGTTGAAAACATGTGTGTAAGTTCTACCATCATTTTTCCTTAGACCTATCTTAACACAATGTGGGTTCGGCTCGTTGCCAATTGCTCTGTTATTGAACTCTTCATTTTCCACGCACGGTTTAGTTTCCGTGACCAGGTGTCCAGACTTTAATCAATTGGGCCCCCACTGATTTCACCTGCCAGTCTATAATTGATTCAATTAAAAAAATAACCCCTTTCAAAAGGAATCATGTATCACAAAGTAGTCATGTATCTGACTGATTTAACATCCTGGGATGTGAATACGGAACACTTATTGTTCATGGCATGCATAGCTATTTCTGACAGAATATAGCCTAAGAGTAGAGTAAATCATGATTTAATAGAACAATTAACAGCTATTTACAATTCAGAGGTTGCAACAAAAACAGACCATACACAGTGGGTCCGAGGTTGCGAACCACTGTCTCCCACGCTGCCTGCATCTAACGAGGATCAAACATAAATTGTATCTCTCAATGAGAGAGGGATCATTACAGACAACTCACTTCACCTCTCTCTCTAACACACCTTATAAATGGTATGTTAACAGTTACAAGATCCAGAAACCCTATTAGAACAGGAAAAAGTACCTCTGAAAAATCACTTAGATTTGACTATTTCAAAGTAATCGGAATAAATGGAGCAAAAATGAGAAAATGGAAATCTTCCCAATAATTAAATCAATGTCAGAGAGGATAAGGAAAGCCATGAAACACTGTGACATTATACAGCAGCATATATGTATTTTAAATAATATAGCATACATGGCCCCCCTTCAATAAAATGAATACATTTTTAACTAATTAAATGACTCACACATGGCTCACGACTCGTTGTCATCCATATAGCTTCCAAAAGATGACTCCCAAAATATTCAAACCACTGAAGGAGGTCTCTTAATCTGTGTCTTAATAAACTCCTGGCTTTAATGTGTCCCTTACAATGTTTTTTATCTTGGCAGTTCCATGTTACATTTATTACAAAAAATAAATAAAATCAAGCCTGACTGTGATGTAACAAAAACAAGCAAATAGCTCAAAATTCTAAGGAGTGTGAAAAAGAAGGTGTGAAAAGCAGAGTGACAAACACGGTGCTTGAGATGACCCATGGCGATCCGCTACAACAGCCATCGATTTTTCCATTAGAGGATTTAGACCTTGGTTACATCAGCTACTTGGAAGCAGACTATGTAATCTTAATTAATTCCGACTCAAGGCCAGGAAACAAAACTCCTCTCTGTCTTCGCCATCTGCAGTTAATTGCTCTCCCATCACCAGCTTTAGTATTCACTTCCTCCTCTGCTCTCTCTGGACCGAAACGTCGTTCCGTTCGCCTCTCGCACCCTTCACCCCATTAGTCCCTCATTTGAATTGAAGGGCCGGCGAATAGACCTGTAAACTGACAGAGATATGAACTCTACAGTAAACGTAAACTTCATTAAAGCGCTGTGAGTTGTCTGCCGGCTGTGTGTGTGTGTGTGTGTGTGTGTGTGTGTGTGTGTGTGTGTGTGTATGGGGGGGAGGGGGGGTTGTTTCCTGCATTTCCCATTAACTGGCCTCCGAGAAAACCCCAGTCCCAAGAGATGTGTCTACGCGGACAGATCGCACTGGGTTTTATTGTAAATCCGATGGAACACGAATCAATCCGATCCTTCCCTTCAACGGGCAGTGATGGGAAATTCCGTTGTCTGGCCGTCAGGACTGCTGACCTCCGCGCCTCCCGAAACCCCCCGAGCCCCTGCTCTTTGACGCGTTCCTCGATAGGCACCCTTCCCGAGACGCCCTCGCACGCTAGAGTGGCGATCAGCGTAAGAGCATGACAGAGACAGAGAGGTCACCCGCGTAAGGACCCTGTTGCGGTGTGACGCACTGTCTGAATCAAAAGCTCCCGTATAAAGTTGAGCTGGCGGCCCTGGCTTGCCACCCACCGTTTAATTTCCGCGAGGATAGAATACATTCGCGATGACATTGTTCTATATTAGATACATTAGGTAACCAATGTCACGACTTAATGCCATCTGCACGGACAGCAATCCCATCATCCTTTGCCCCGAGGTGATATGAATCAGGTGGTATGAATATGCACGCTGCTAAGCCGAAAGGCTAAATGCATAATTTCACCGAAAGCTTAACTGGGATTTTATGTTCTTGCGCAATCTAATGCCACAAAGATGTCGCATTCGCTCTATGGCAAAATACCTGCAGGACAATTTTATACCCGCAATACTGAGAGAGAGGAAGCATCCCGATTCCCCAATGCTCACTTATAGGTGATCCAATGTCCTTCCACACAGTCATTACTTAGTTTAGATTCCCTGTGCTTGTGCAAGATGCTAGCAGCATTACATGAAACAAAATGGTTGAAACAGAAAAGAGACGGGCTCACAATTGAACTGGGTTATTAAAATGATCCAGGTACAGGACTCAGCCATAAAGTGCAGGTATTTTTCTCCTTGTGAGCAGGGGAGCCAATATCTGCATACCCTTTCCCTGACGAAAGGAATGCTTTCAACCGGAAATTTGAATGCCATGTCCCAGTGCCTCCCCTGGAAGAATTGGACAAAGAGGAACGTAATTAGCCTCCGCATGTCCACTGATCGATAGATTCATAGTTCAGGCCCTATCGATCTGTTGTTTGTAGGAACATAATCAGGCCTCGGCTTTCCCCTGCTGATTCTGCAGCGCTGGCCTCTGTGGAGGTTCTGCGGTCTTTCCTCCTGTCATTCCGCTGGACGTGCGGAGTGCTAGAGCCCTCTCCCTGACGGATCTGCACGCTCATCTCTCTGAACCACAGCTGTGTGCCTGGCCAGTGCTCGGAAGCCTGAGCTCCCTTTACGGCATTGAGCAGACGTGGCTTTTTTTTTTTTACCTTTCCCGACACAGAGCAGCTCTTTGATTTTAGTGCTTTAAAGGGCTGAGTTTGTCCCATTAGGACCATCATATCTCTACTGCCCTCTCCTCCTCTTATTGGGAACATGTGTTTTGCTCACGAAGATACGACCCCATCAGAGCCATTTGATTAAGTTAGTCTAGCCTGGGAATGCTTTTCTATGGCAGTGGTTCTCAATCTCGGGTCCTGGAGACCCACAGGATACGCTGGTGTTTGTTTTCACCTAAAATCAGCAACCAATTCAGACACAAGAAAGCAGGTGAAGTGAATTAATGATGTAATCAAACACTTTAATTTATCAATTAAGCGCTAAGAAACAAACAAACAAAACAAAACTGCACATCCTGCAGGCCCAGGATTGAGAACCACTGCTGTGTGAGACACTGAAATGTTTGCATTTACTGTCTGTATGAGTGTGTCTCTGTTAAAAAAAAGACCAAAACAGCCCAGAGTGCACGGTGAGGTCCCAGGAAGTGTGATTACTCAACTCAGAAAAAGAGACAATCCTGTTTGTCCTCCCAGAACCAGGAAATAACAGGTCCTAAATCATCTGAGAGGTGAAACAGCGAAGACTTAGTACGAGGGCGGCAACCGGCTGGCAAGAAAGCTTCTAACAGCAAGCGCAGTGAGAACTTTACTGCCATGTCAGTGACCAATTAAGCAACACTGTCAATGACACCGTTGCCTAACCGCTCAGAACAACTGCTTTCGCTGACAGCTTGCTCAACCAGGTTCAGTGATCACTTGCTTGTAAAAGCAATGTTTCACATTCGGTACATGCAGTACATTAGTGCGGAGGGAGAACAGAACAGCCTGTGACAGCAAAAATATCTTGACATTATGTCAATACCGCCACACATGTCCAATTCAGCTGCTGGAAAGGGAAAGTAAATGGAATGTCACAAGGTCAATAATAAGCAAATATGCAAACGATGATGGGGTAGAAAAAAGTACAGACTCAAGAATCAATGTGTCTAAACGCACAGTCCCGACCTAGCCACCTCGTCGATGGCGATGCTGGTTAGCCTGCGACACTTTGCTACCATAGGAATGGAGGAGCAATGCTTCATGAGCCCAGTAATAGATAAAGCTACCACATCCTGTCAATCAATTGCTCATAAAAATATGTTGGACCAGTGAGCAAAAATGATTCTAATTAGCTACTGATAACACATGATAGCTGTACCCATTTTGGGGTCAATGCAGCCTCACTCATCCCATGGCTGTGCCTTGCTGCCAGGCTGCTTTAGGAGAGGATGGACAGAGAGAGTGGGAGAAGAGTAGGAAAGGGGATGGCGTGCCTGGAAGCGTCAATAGCTCTCCTCAAGCCGCCGATATTTGGCGTTCAGCGGCCAATTAAGAGTCCAGATCCTGTCAATGTCCTTTCAATAGCTCTGTCTCCCAGGCCAGCACATAAGAGACATGGCAGTCATGGAACGAGAGAGAGAGAGAAAGAGAGAGCTGGAGAGAGAGAGAGAGAGAGATATTGAAACAAAATAACTACATAGTAGCGCAGCTGCCATATGTCAAGTTTGGCCATCAACTCATTATCAAAAGGATTCATTATTTTCAACTATACTGAATTCGAAATTTACACACACACACACACACATACTATAATAAGCACAGTGATTAATGCTGGATGGAAGGAGCTCCAGATAAGCAAGTGATCTCTTTCAGAAACGAATGTTTGATGATAGCCTGTGCATTCCTCATGTATTAAGCACCCACCGATGAGAACAATGTACACAAACACTTACTCACACACACAAACGCACACAGCTGGCAAAGTGGCATACACTCTGCCACTAATTATCTCAGTTTCCAAAACGAACAACTGCGCAGGAATAAGTACATCTGGGATGGCGCTTTAGAAGTGTTACGGAATGACTATGTGCCAGAAAATCGCGAATGCAAATGGGCCTGGCATGCTATCACCCAAAAACCATCGCAAAAATAGAAGATTCCCCGGCTTGCCAAATTCACAAATGGCGCGTGCCAAGAAAAAGCTATCAAAGGGTACGGAGTACGGAGGCCCCTCAAACAACGTTACGACTTACGCCGAAGCAACCTTCGAACTCCAGTGTCATACATGACAGGCTTGAGTCCATTCCTGGCGGGCGGGAGATCGATTTACGCGTCTTAAAACTCCCCCATGCGAAGCCGCACGCACACCGCTGACAATCTCTGCATCAGCTAAAAGAAAAAGTGGGGTTCTTAGCGGGAAAATCCATGCAGTCAAAGTCCACCCACAGCGATGGGAAGCAGGCCCACAGGTGAACGAGGACAGATAAGGAGGTCTGACGGTTATTCTCTTTCACCATTCCCACGACTTCCAAAACCCCCCCGGAGGCTCCTTCCAGGAGATTAGATCTGAACCTCCCAGGGTTTAACACAAATCCCAGAATGCCTTGCAAGGCTGTCACCGGTGCCAAGCTATCCTGCTTGGCACCTCTTCCACACCAGCGTGGCACATTCCCACACGGTTTACCCCTGAGCTGTAATATACTGTGAACAAGTGTGCCTCTGATCACAGGTACTGTACCTTCGTGGCACCTGTTTCCACACCTGCAAGTCGGCAGTCTAACGCCACCGCTCCGCTAGTCACCCGCCACACGTTTGTGTGGTTTTTTTTGCTAACATTTTCAAACCAGTAAAATATTAGCATAAAAACAATTCGAGAACAATTTATCGTTCTAGAAGGAGCCGGAGGAGTGGCAGCAGTGCTATCTGCGTCTCGCGGCTTATTTAATGGCGTTCATTTGAAGCCATAAGTCATAGCTTTCGCATTATTGTCGAATTAGGAGATGATGGTGCCGTGATCACCCACCGACTACGGGAGCTTTATGATCTGCAAACAGCCAATAAATGCTCCTGGGTGCTGCATTTACCTACCGGAGTGAAACGGAGGAGAGAACGGGCCACAGGGGAATGGTGTGCCAAAGTCGTCATTTATGGATTTTCAAACACTCTACCATCTGTCATTATGGGGAGCGTTCACTCTCTGTTGAACAAAGTAGATGAGCTGCTGGCATCTATAGAAAATCAGATATCATTCTGGCAATGCAGCCTTTTCTAGTTTTACAGGAACGTGGATGAACGGCAACACTCCTAAACCGTGCACGCCAATGGAGGCAGGTTCATTACATAAGACTGGATCGCGACCCGACAAAGGCCAACAAAATGTCCAGTGGGCGAAAAAAGGGCATTTTCTAGTGGTGACAGAGGTCAACTGAAAGCGGCCGAAAGGCATAACGAAATGAAGGAAATACAAGTACGAACAAAGTGGCAATATCAATTACTGAACAACAACAATGAGGGAATGGGGAACGGAACGCGATTAATCATGGGACATGGCACCTACGGAGATCTACTGCATCGATGGGCTAAACCCGTTCTTCGCCAGACATGGTGAGCATGGCTTCTCCATTGAACGTCAGCAGGTCGACGCCGACTTGTCTGAATGAGGAAGAAATGAGCTCCGGGAGCACCGATAAATAACTGTTTCAGGAAGTCGTAAAGCGGTGAAGACACACCAAAAGCTAGTAAATCTGCTGGTGCTTGGACAGCGTAAGGCCTGGGGCACTTAAGGGAGCAGCTGATCAGCTATGTGTGGGGCTCCACTGCATGCTCTCACTCTCTCTCTAAGACACGGGTGTCCAATCTTATCCGAGAAGGGCCGGTGTGGGTGCAGGCTTTTGTTCTAGCCCAGAACTAAAAAGCCTGATTCAACGAATCCACCAATCGTGGTCTTCAATCGAGACCTTCATTAGTCGAATCAGGTGTGTTAGTGCTGGGCTACAACAAAAGCCTGCACCCACAATGGCCCTTCTTGGACAAGATTGGACATCCCTGCTCTAAGATAATGTTAGGACGGAAGACCTCTTTAGTACAGTGCCCCTGTATTCATAATACTGTAGTGTCTTTAGCCATAAGGGCAAGTGTACAGGTATTAAATGTAAAATAACATTTCAGGTTACGAAGACTTTTGGGGATGCTGTACGGTATGTGAGGGAGAGGCCTTTTCAGGATCCTATATCATTTGCCTATGGGACATGATTGGATGGCCTGCTCTTCAAGCTAAACAGCATTGGGACATGATTGGATGGCCTGCTCTT
Source organism: Aldrovandia affinis (assembly GCA_029706075.1). Lineage (NCBI taxonomy): Eukaryota > Metazoa > Chordata > Actinopteri > Notacanthiformes > Halosauridae > Aldrovandia > Aldrovandia affinis. The sequence continues at coordinate 2,262,335 of JAINUG010000107.1, read as the reverse complement.
CACGGTAAACAGCATTGGGACGTGATTGGACTGATGGCCTCCTTCTGCATTTAACTCCCCTTTTTAGTTCTGTGAGGGATGTTTTTTTCTTCAATTCTGGATTCAATTCACCACCGCCTAACCTAATCGCCTAGCTAAATAACCTCATGAATATGAATGTCCACAGATATACGGTATTCTAGTATGCAATGTGAATGTAATCACCTCACACTCAGACCCCAAAAATGCGAGGCACAATCGGGATGCCCCGATAGCCGGTTCTCACAAATACTGGAGGAAATTGAGAACTTTGTTACCTGGCGCGGTTGCAGTTTCTTAGATTTGAATATCAGTAAAGAAAAATAAGCTGATTATTGATTTCAGGAAATGAAGGGGGATGCCATTCCCATCTCGATATAAGGGGGTACCACACTAAAATATGCAGGGGTGCGCACTGAGAAGGGAGGAAAACGCCCTTGCAATGTTCTTAAAAAAGCGGGTAACTCTGAAGAAACTCAAACACTTTTCACGTCTGTAGCAAGATGCAGTGCACATTCCACCAAAGTGTAGTAGCTGGAGTTCCGTACTGTAGTCAGACTGGGGTGGGTGTATCGCTAGGGACGATGGGAGCAGAATAAATACGCTGATGAAAAAAAGCAGGCTCAACAATAAGGGTGGCCATATACATGCTGGGAGTGATCACTGAACGAGAGGAACACGGGCGCGTTACGACAACTGTGTTCTGCGCTCCACTCTCACAGCATTAAAGAGCAATTTCAGTCGCCACTTCACCATTCCCAAAGGCTCCACTGATCAGTGCTCGCTTTCTACCAAACCGACGAGAGCAACTCCATCAGCAATTATCTATATATGTATTTAAAGAGCAGACTGATGATGTCCATTTGAGTAGTATGAATAAGTATTGCATATGTTTACTTTATCCATATGATGTATTCATTTTTAAAGGGAAGTGTACAAGTACAAGTATTCTAAATCTTATATGTTTTTATAGTGCATACTAACGATATAAATTTTAGTAGTAGGAATACGTAAGGTAATATTAGAATTTTCGAGTCATATAATGTGTAAATGTTTTGACGGGAAGTGTTCTATTACTAAACATTTCAAGGCCTAGGGTGACCATGTTACGTTTACACGTTGCGTATCTGAATCTGGATCACGCGAAACGCGTTAATCACCGACCAGGCACTTTGCACGTGGTGGTCAAATCATTCCAGTGACCCCGGCTCGCTGCGAGGAACACAAACACAAACAAAAGTGACACAAACCCTGGGCGCCCTTCAGACCCCTCTCCTGGGGTGGGGGGCTTTTCATTCTGCCTTCCCAGAGGGGTTGGGGGGGTGTTGCTTTGTGATTAGTCTGAAGAAAGCCAAAATGCCCTCTAAGCATAATTACTATGGATCTCGGCCGCGCCGCACGTTATCGCAGAATTAGTCTAATTGCGAAAGCTGTGATCAGCAGAAAGACGGAGAGCAAGGAGGAGCGAGGAGGAGCGAGGCGCGTTTCCTCCGAGCGCACGAGCTGATGCAACGATTGTTACCGCGAAGGACACTTTCGCTGGGAGGTGGGTGTTTTCTGATGGCTTTCTTGGGCGCGTGCATCTCTTTGACACGGGGGACATGGCCGAGGATGCCGGTGAGAGGGCGTACCAGGACAAAAGGCCTTTACCCCAAAAGGGCCCCTCGCTGACCGTCCGGTGTGCCGGTGATATTAATGCTGTTTTCATGCTTTCCAAGTCCATGGGAGGGGATTGTGGGTACTGTAGTTCACATGCGCACACACACACACACACAGACAGGTGCTGGGGAAGGTCAGGGTGGAGTGGGTACAGAGGAGCGGAGGGGTTACCCCAGGCCTGTAGAGACCACACGATGTACCCTGCCTCACTGCTGCTGACTGTAGCCCCCCCCTGTGTTCTCAGTCGTAGAACAGGATTAACGTACGTTCCCATCTATGTCTCATACACATCTACAACGGAGAGGAGGGCTGCGGAGCATGGTGAGGAGCCTCATTTCCATCATCACAGAGAGGGACAGAGAGAGAGAGGGGGAGAGAGAAGGACAGAGAGAGAGGGGGAGAGAGAAGGACAGAAAGAGGAGGGGGAGAGATTATGTATAGTATTTGTATATATACGGTACATATGTATGCATGTGTGTATGTTTGTGTGTATATGCATGTGGATTAAGTATATATATATATATATATATTTATGTTTATCAACATACAATATATGATTACTTAATATTGTTATTTTTGTGTACTATGCTTTGGCTACACAATTGTATGTATCATGCCACTGAAGCTCAATTTTAATTGAAATTGAATTGAGAGAGGAACAGAGAGAGAGAGAGAGAGAGAGAGAGAGAGAGAGAGATAGAGAGAGAGAGAAAATGACACAGGTGATCGGAAGAGTGACATCTCTATGTACATGTGCCGTCCATCTTCCTGCCGTGACCCGTTGATGTGAAGCCCAGAAGGATCCCCTTCGATTGATCGTGCAGTGAGATCTCTCCGTGCCAAAGGATCCAGGCCAGTTTGGCATTAGATCTGACACTGGTGGGGACTCTGCCACTTCAGCCCCATCTAATAACGGCCTCACCCTTCGGGCCGCGCCGCAGAATCAGTATTCTCTGTCCGAGGCCTCTCGGCTTGGAGAGCCTTCCCTCCCATGAATAATTTAAGCCGCGTTGTCAAACATTTTTTGTAAAAGTGTCCTCGAATCTACTCGGCCCGGTGCTAACGGTGTGGATATCTGCGTTCGCTCTCCTCCGGAGCTCATTAATGCGGCTGAGCCCGCCGACAGAGCCTGCTCAGGATCGGGCTCCGTAATCCCGCCTGTCCCCTCTGTGCCTGCCCGTGGGTGCACGGCCAGGTGAGGAAGTCCGGCCGCATTCGTTTCTGGCCTCCGTAACCTCGTCTGCGCCCTCCCGAAGCCGTCTCATCCCGTTTCATCTCCGGATACGGGGGGGTGGCAGGCCTCGGGACCCCTACTGTGCTTCTGCATGGGGAATTGAAGAGGCTGGCTTTTCCTGCCGCCCTTCAATGGGACTTTCGAATTGGGATTCGTGCGATGACAGCTGTCTGCTGCAGGCTGCAGAGTAGCAAGTGGGCACTCTGGGTGCAGTGGCAGTAGTGAAAGACTGAGCTGATGGTGATGATGATGGTGATGATGATGATGATGATGGTGATGATGATGGTGATGATGAAGGTGATGGTGATGATGATGGTGATAAAATAATGGTATAAAATGCACGTTTGGTTGATGTTTTCCATAAAAGCCCTCTTCCTTCTTCTCTCGAGCAAAGGTGAAATTCACTTAACGCCCCCCAACCCCCCCACCCGTGTCCCGCACAAGGCCGCGACAAAATATTTCAATCTGCTCCAGTAAATGAATTAATGAATAAATGAATAAATCAGCTCATTCATTAGACGTTTAACCAGGTAATTATGTGTCGAGACGCATGGCTTCGCTCTTCGTGGTTGGCACGAGGCAAGCAACCCAGGCATGATGTTGAGCTCTCATCAATCTTAATGAGGCAAGCCACCGCAACACACACTGAAATTAAAGAGAAGTGCTCTAGCTTGCCAACAAGGGGCCCTGGATCCGCTTTATAAATGGCCCTGGGGCTATATATAGCAAGTCCAATTCTCCTTGCCGCCAAATCAAGGCCTGGTAGAGCATTTTCTGATTGGTTACTTTGAATCGGTTACCATGGCTTTTTTCATCGCTACCGTGACCACCTGTTATGTTTGCATGTCAGCAAGGTGAGTCACAAAGTGAAAGTACCACTAAAGGTACCACTTGTTCCTCTGCGGTGCTGGGAAAGAAGGACATTAACGCTAGTCCCTGAAACAACGTGAAAATGTACACTTGTGTTCAGCCGGATTGAAATGCGGTTAAATGTTAAATAAAAAAAGAAATTGCACTGTGCTTTCTCGTTTCGAATCACGCCGCTGAGGAATATCTGCACAGAGAAGTTTTTTTGTTTGTTTGTTTCTTGGTTTTGTTTTTCTGGCAAGGTACTATTGCGTCACACACTCAAATTGTAATTTGCAATTACGCTGCTACGGAACACGCGTTTAAAAATAGAGGCTCCGCTCTGCATATATTACCCAAAATGGTTTGGATGAGTTTCATAACCAAAATCCTTTCTTAAAATATCCATTTCCACGGTGAGGATTGTCAGCTTTGCTCCATCATGATGTGACTGTCACAATCCACTGCGCTCGCGGGAGACGCGGCTGCCGTCGTGTCACACTCTATCTGCTGTAACCCTCAAAATCACATTTGACACAGTCTTACCGCACTGCCGTGATGCAAGAGTCCTATCCCGCGAGGCACAACGCACAGGGTTTCATTGATTGCTTTTGACTGTATTATATAATACAGGTAAATTAATAGGTATAATTAATGTACCTACTATATTAATATGCCATGGAGAATAAGGGAAATCAGCTGACACCGTTCAGAAATTACTTTTAAGGGAAAAGCAAAGGCGCAACCAGGAATCACCTAGTGTGTGTATGGAAAACATTTTATTTTGCGTGTTTTTCAGGGAGACTGCATACATATCTGTCCCTTACTCTTATTGTTCCTGTGATATGAATTCAGTGTGTCAGGGTAAGAGTGTCTAAGGACAAATCTTTTTGAATGATTTATTTTTTGAAACAATTACTTGTTTTATATGTGTATGTGGCAAGCACATATATATTCAATAATAATAATAATAATAATAATAATGATAATAATAGTAAATAGTGACCAGAAGAGTGTTGTTTTATTACCAAAAGGGATATAAGAAGTAAACTGGTTGTTGTAGTGTAGCATGCTCCACTTGTATCTCGTAGATACCATCTACAGCCAGGCTGTCGTGGGGAAGACGCGGAAGGAAAACAAACCAGTCGAAGGCTGTCAAAGTGCTGTCTTGCATGTAGTACGTCCTTGAGTTTGATCGCTCTAACCGCGGCCAGTTGACACTGTTCAGGATAAAATATGAACAAATTAAATAAGGTGATTAAAGGCTAAATAATGGATGTTGAGAAGTACGGACGGATCTGCCAGAAGAAATTATAATAAAACAGATTTTGCATCTGGAGATTAGGTGTGCTCTAAATCTAGCCCTCTGAGTGAGGTGCTGGTGTCTAGGAAAGTGTTTCCGACCCACCTAAAACTTTCAGTGAAAGGTTGTGTGAAAGGACTCTGCCTCCACCCTGGTGTGGTGTTGCATCAACTTTTAAAAAAGTATTAATTTATTTTTTCTGAGTTTAAAATGATCAGTAATTTCTTGTGCCCTGTAGACATGTGTACGTGATGGAAATAGAGAGCAGACAGAAGCGCAGATTGCCCGCTCGCGCTGTCCCCCGTCTAACCCCCTGCTTTATTGCCCATGAAGCCTCTCCCTCGTCGGCATGCCAACGGACCCGGTTAACCAGCCCTGTGATTAGACGAGGGGGAAACGGGTTTTCACCTCCGGAGGAGGAGCACCTGAGACTGGCGCGCGAGGGCACTGTCTTTGGGATCCGATCTGCTTATGCGTACCGCCGCTCGTGTAACCGCACGATTGGCCGGAAGTGGCGAGCTGAGTCGGGGCGTGAGCGGTTCAGGTCCGGTCGGCTAAGAGGCCCGGACGTCAGGATAAACTCCTGTCCCACAGAGGGGAGGCAGAACGTTTATTCAACACTGAGGCCCATCGGGCGTGCTTCCTCAATGACTTTCCGCCAATGCAAAAATGGCAGGATTCTGTATGATCTATTTGGCTGTGCAATGCCATCCCGAAAGCATATTGAGAAAGCAAATCAGATCAAATTTATTCAAATTCAAATTGATTTATTCAAATATACTGTCACAGAACACTTAACAGAAAGCATAGACCCCTCCCCCTTCCCCCCCAAAGCAAGCCGAAGATGACAGTGGCGAGGAAAAACTCCATTGGTCGAGAGGCAGAAACCTTGGGAGGAACCAGACTAAAGGGAGGGGGGAGCCTATCCTCTTCTGGCCTGCACAGGATGTGTTCAAAAAAGAGCGTAGTAGGGTCTTAGTGCGTAATGCAACTGTGTGAGCCAGCACAATTATATTTAAGGCGTAAAGCTGTGGTGAGCCATTTCAAACCTTACGAGGGCGGACAAGCTCAGGTGATTCCCTGTCCAAATAATGACTTCATTCGAAGAGTTTTCCTCAATTCTCCAGACCAGGACTAATCAGGCCTGGCCTTGGAGGGCCTCAATCCCACTGGGCTTTTCAGTTCTGTTAAAGAGCCCTAGAGGGGAAAGTGGATCGGTTCGGCCGGTCGTCGGATTGCACAGTCAAGCTCCGTCTCGAACCCGGGCCCGGAGATGAGGCGACCCTCGGGTTCCACGGCTGGAACGGCACTGCGGGGCTGCCGCACAGACAACAGGGGCGGTTCGGGACCCGACGTTGTGCTGAGTTGGCATATCGTTTGGTAGGGGGTGCGACGGGCTCCACAGACAGGGCCGGTTCGGGACCCTACGTTGTGCATGTCGTTTGGTAGGGGGTGTGGGACGGGCTCCGCAGACAGGGCCGGTTCGGGACCCTACGCTGTGCTGAGTTGGCATATCGTTTGGTAGGGGGTGTGGGACGGGCTCCACAGACAGGCTGCTAGGCTCCCGCTTAGTGATCGCCCTCATTAATTTGCTTCAGCGCTTAGCGCCTTAAACATAAAAGCCGTCAACCAAGCTGTCGGCTACCGCATACCCGGGAAAACGCACAAAACCGTTTTTTTTCTGCAATGAGACACTCAATCTTTATAATAGGGGAAATAAACCACTGTCTCAGATGGTGACAATCTTGGCTGAGGTCGCCGAAGACGTCTTCTTAGACTGTGACGCTCGGCGCTCGTGTCAATCACACCGGTCTTGGATCTGTGCTCAGCGTGCCTGACGGCTGTCCTGGGCCTCACGCGGAGACGTAAACAGGCATTACATAAAACGAACGCAGATACAGCCGCTGGTGACACGCCGGTCAGCTTACATAACACCGAGACGGAACAGGGTTCTGAGTCTTGGTAGATACACGGGCATCTTTCAGTCCGCGGGTTCCCAGCGGCTTCCCGATACTTCCCGAAACTTTTGAAGCGTGTTATTTTATTATTTCAAAGCTCGCAAGCGCAAACATGTGAACCAGCCTCCCTGGCCCTTTCACTCTGTTCTCATTTTGTCCGCCCCACATCAGGTCCGGGATTCTCCGTTCGCTCTGAATTATTTATCCGTCCTTCATCCGTCGCCCCCTTTCTTTTTAAGGAAAGAAAAATTAACTGAATGATTCAGGGCTGCGCTGGAACTATTTCGGGCCTCCGCTTTGCGTGGAGAAACCCCCTTATATGGCCGATTAGGAGGTGAAGTTCAGCCGCAGCCGTGTTTGATTAAGGAGAGTCTCACAGAGGGTCAGCCAATCAGAGGGGCTTTGTGGGACTGGGGGCTGATAGGCGAGGAGATGGCAGGTCCCTGCCCAAAGGTTGTACCTCACGGAGTGCGTCACGGGGGATTACTCGATGCTCGCGAGTCACAACACATTTTGCCGTTTGACCAGAATCTGCTTCAACTTTCACACACTTTTCATCTGCACAGCAGTCCCAAAACTGAACGGCAAAGAACCACCTCGGTTGTCTCATAACAAGGCTCTCATAAGGATGTTCAGACTCCACTACCACTGAACTTTGTACATCAAGCTAATTGTCATCACCACTGCCTACTTGTTCAACACTATATACCCCTGCTTACTCCATTTAATAAAATAATAACAAAATAACCTTTTCCTTCCTAGTGTTACAGGTATGGTACGCAGCTGCCTGCAATGATGTCTATGGCTGTATTACTGCACTGATCTCTTGAGCTAACTATGATTGTTCCTGCCATGTATTTATGCACATCTTGTAAGTCGCTCTGAATAAGAGCGTCTGCTAAATGCTTAAAATGTAAATGTAAATGTAATGTTTATGTCTTAAAAACCTCAGTCTGCTCTCAGATGGATTTTTTTTTTTTTTTTAAAGGAAGCACTGGACAAACAGGTATTATTGTTTGGCAAACCACAGCACCTTAAGCTTAAGCTCACCCAAAAAAGGGACAGAGACCGGCGCGGGCCTCGTTGACACAGAGGGGGCGGGGATTATGCGACACGGCGGACGGGCGGAAGAGGGAGCGGGCTCAATGTGACCCCCATTAGTCGTGCTCCAGGCGTCCAGCCATGAAATGATGCTGCTGGCTGCTGGTGGGGTCCCCTCCACGGGCGGAACTGTCCGCCTCCGGCTATAACTCAGGGTCCCAGGGGGGCAGGCGCAACGCCCTAATGGAGAGTAATAGCGGTCACTTTCAGTACCCCGCAAGAACCCCCCACCGCTTCCCCCTCACACGGCCGGGGACAATTAATTTGCATGGTGGTGGTGGCGGAGACCGGGGCCCGCATGACTGATTTAATGGCCGCAGTACCCCTCGCTCATTACGGTGAGGCACTGCTCTACAGATGGGCACCGGCGCAGGCATGGCGCATTGGTTTCTGCAAGGACAGCGTTTCTTTTTCCCTTTTTTCTTTTTTAATCTAAAACCCCAATGTTTAAGTTGAGATATAACCACTTATAAAAACAGAATCGCCAGTGCACGTTACGCTCATTAAAAAGCAACAGCCGGGAGTGTCGAAGGGACGGGCGGCCATTTTGGACGGGATCAGATCGGAGCCTTTCTCAAGTTGTGTTAATCGATTCATGTTTTCGCATCTGGGGGGGGGGGGGCGGAGGTTGGGGGGGTTGGGAGCAGGTTGGGGGGGATTGTAGATTCTAGAACGTTGGCCTCCGCTGCTATGGAAACACACAGTGGAGCAATATACTGCATCTCCCCGGGCAGCGGGGGAAACAGGAAGTGCTCCACCAAGTCACAGCTGCGGCTAATTCCACAGGCATACATCACAGGGCACTGAGTAATGAAAACAATTAAGAGCTGTAATTACCCCACTATACCACTGCTCAATACCCGGCCCATTGATCTGATAGACAGAGCCTGAGTCACGAGGAGCAGTAATCGAAACCCCCCGCAAAAAAGGTTTACGGCCGACTTATCCCCGGGGATGCTCGCCGTACCAATCAATCTGGGGAATATGAGCAGGTCTGCGTCATATCCTACCTTCAAGGGGCCCCGAAAAGCACCTAATTCTGACCGTGTTCCGGCTGTAATCCGTCGGTTGTGCAGATAAAAAAGACGTTCTAGCAAGTCAACGCAAAACACGTAAATATTCTTCCCTTCTCTGTGATCTGATTGATTTACAGCAAAAAGGAAATCATAAAAATAAAAATAAAAGATAAATCATGGATGCAGTGACCAGTGACAGAAAATTACTGACAGTATGTTAAATAAAGCAATTGCCCACATTCCCTGTCAAACTCCCAGGCAAATGTAGGTATATATACATACGCAGAGCCTTTTTATGCTTCATATAGTATGTGCTTCGGCGCAAAAATATACTCAGTTTCACTGTCTTGGCGATAACAATAAGTCCATCATCTGTGGCCAAAAAAAAGGGAAAAAGCTTCACACTTTAACAGTCCAATTAGGTGGTGGCTATTGTTCAAGAGTAAGAGGCGGTGTTACGTTACACAGATAAGGAAAACGGCCCATGGTAACACCAGCGCAAAACCCGTAGTCTTATTGCGTTTGCCACGGACACCTAGGAGAGAGCGGGAGGGGGAGATGGAGGGATGGAAGTGCCTCCTCCCTGCTAAGGCTGCCGTGTTGGCCGGTGGAGCACTGGCAAAGGCGAGAGAAGCGTTTAACTGCTCGAGTGCTGAAAGATAGACAGCCCGAGGCAGAGATTATTCGTCCCTCTCCTCGCTACCCCTGGAAACAGAGGAAAGAAATGAGGACATTACCAAAACATCTGTCCTGGATGCCTCACAGGCCCTGATTCTCTGTTGTTTCTTTGGGGGGCAAATGCACTTTCTTAGTACGGTAACATCGTCCACAGGCCCTGTCCACTAAGGCCATGGAGGCAGGATTTTCTTGAACGCAGGTGGGGAGACCGGCTGTGAGGTTTTCGTATGTACTTTTTTATTGCAGTAATGTCAGCTGGGGATACTGAAGCATGACACTGAGAAGACCTTCATGCCTGGCATGCAGTTGTAAACGTGCCTCCATTCCGGCTCTGCTTGCTGTATAAAAATGTATCCACTGCTGTGTTTGTTGATTATTATTTCATACTGGCAAATACACTGAAAATCATACACTCTTCCTTGGCTTTTCATACTGGCGAAGTGACAATGTAATCTGTGTATGTAAATGATTGTGTGTGTGTGTGTGTGTGTGTGTGTGTGTGTGTGTGTGTGTGTGAGAGAGAGAGAGAGAGAGAGAGAGAGTGCATGTGTGTGTGTGTGTGTGTGTGTGTGCGTACCTGTGCAAGCGTAGGTGTGTGTGACTGTGTGAGTAAGTGTGAGTGTGTGTGTGTATGTGCGTGTGTGCATATATGTGTGTGCGTGTTTGTGTGTGTGCGTGCCATATTCACCACAGAAGCCCCTGTTCTCTACACAAGCAGGACGGGCAGAAAACAACAGTAATTACAGATAAGATCTCACTCGGCCATGCTATCGCAAACACTAGTAATCTGTTCCTAATAGCCTCCAAGGCACTCAGTTGTGTACCACAGGATTGTGTACCAGAGATATACTACTTCAAGGTCTACAGCACAAGCAGGACTTCTCGTTTGGAACAAACACGGACATATATGGCAAGCAGAATGAAAATGTAGCATCCGAATACTTTTACACAATGCAAATGCCATGTACCTACAGTGGTGCACATATGAGAATGACGTTTCATCAGATCAAGCCCAGAATGTCAGCAGAACATACCAACACAAAAAGGTCAGCAGGAATATTCAGCAAATCTATTGCTTTTGCATCCCTTGAATATCTACTACAATTCAAACGTCAACACAGGCTGTGCTTGATCAAAGGAGGGAAATGCAACCACAAATCTGCACAATCCCAGAAGAGCCATTAGAATATAACAGCAGCATTGATGTAGGCCCGTACGCGATGTACGCCAACGTGCTTCTCGAAGCCGAAGGCAACTCTGCCCGACGTGCCACTGGCATCGAAGTAAGGAGCTGAGGACAAGCCAACATTGACACCGACCAAACTGTAGCTTTCCGGATCGAGCGAGGATTCTCAAGCCATTTTAACGCTCTCCTGTAAGTCGTTTTGGTTACTAAATACCGAAATTCCCAAATTGCAATTGTGAAGCGCCAGTGAAATTAATTGCCCCATTGTGTGCTTGTGTCGTAATGAGAGAGACTGCTGGAATCAGAGGGTGAGCACATCTTTAGAGGGATTCTACTTCCTGGAATCGGGAACCATCTTCCAACTCTTGAAGAACACTTCTTGTTGAAAAACAACCACCAAAGAAAGGAAAAAAAAAAAAGGAGAGAGGAGGAACTTCTTCACCTCCAACGTGCCAACGTGGCGGATTCTCACTCAAAGAAAGAGCGAATAATAAGCCATCTTCCAACGGAAAGACGCAAATCTTTGAAGTCACAGCAATTTTGGATAGTCTATATTTTGCTTGGGGTACCCTTAAGAAGAAAACAAGAAGAAAAGTAGTGAGTGGGTCAGATTTTTGAAGCTACATAAATAAGGAGGGGCGTTTGTTCTCTTTCACAGAAGCGGTGGAATGAATTTGCGAGCGGAATTCCTCTGGGTGTGGGGTGCAGAGGAAAAACAAGCCGCGCTTGTGGAATCGCTGCGGTGTGTTTGTTTGTCTCCGGAGCCTAGCTACCTGGCAGGGTCGCTGGTCTGCCTGCGCGGTGCCATGTTTGTAAATAACCACCCTATCGCGGCCCACCGTTGGCAGAAAAGTGCGTGCCTTGGTGTCCCTCGGGGGGCTGAATGCAGACAGCAGTTAGCGGTATTGGAAGGCCATTCGTGGGTTCAGTCCGGGAGAGTCACGCATTGGTAAGAGACAGGCCACAGTTCTAAAGCTACTCTCCACCACTATGACCCATAGCATGCCAGCCAGCATTTGGTGGTTTCCACACCGACATGTCAGTATAGATTAACCAATAAACATTTTGGTGAAAAAAATATACGCATATTTTTTTTCACCCATTTATGATTTTCCACTTTAAGTTTTTTTATAAAGCAAAGTTTCAGTCTTGAGAATAAATCCAAGGGCACACTCCTCATGTTCTGGAGTCACAGAAGACTGCTGCTTTGTATTCCAGCTACGCTGCAAATGTTCCAAATTAAAACTTTAACAAAGTTCCGTTATTGGGAATGGACACAAAGGCAGCCGGAGACACAAGAGAGCCGCTGAAGAGATTAATACAGAGCAGCGGGGTTCTTTCATGTTGGTAGGAGAGGGTCCGCTTCTGCCCTGGGCTACCGTGGGTGTGATTTACGCACGCTGTGCGGTTTTCTCCTCTTTTGGCTCGGCGACGGAATTTTGCAACAGAGCATCGTACCACGACTCAGACTTGGCACACCGAGCGCTCCGTTTCCCAGGAACATCGCAGAATGGCACGGGCGCATTACCCTTTAAAAAATTATTGAAACCCAGCGTACACACACCACAGAAAACATGTCTGTACACAAAAAAACTTGTAAATGAGTTGAATCTCATCGTAAATGAAACTGGAAGCAGTCCAGACAGGAACTGTCACAAATTGCAGCTGAATTTCTGCAGACAAGGAAGTTAATATTTTCCTCCAAAAATTAAGATGCCAACAAAGCCTACGTTTTTGTTTGGAGCAGAAAAAGAGAAATAAGGTGATTTACACTTCCCACGAATTCTGCACCGGAAATAAGGACTGAAACCTTTCTCAACTGTTTATGGCTTAGTGAAGACTAACTGTTGAACGCTACCATTGAGACGCCTGGCAACTGACACACGGGTTTCAGTTACCTCCTGCGAAGAGGAGGGGAGGGGGAAGTGGACTCTGACTACAGTCAGGGTGCCGGGAGGAGGGGACGTTTCCTGGCAGAGGGAACGTTAGACGCCGTGAGTCATGCATTACGGAGGAGTGAGTGGTCCTGCTCCCATCTCGCCCCCTGTCACTCGCCCGTTATTGAAACGCACCTCCAGCATTCCGCCAGTCGTCGGGGCCGCTATATTTATCCCGGCCTTGTTTTGGTACAGTAGCCCGGGTCAGTAGTAACGGTGCGTGCCGATGGGGGAGACAGGTGGAGGAGAATTCCCCGGCTGCACATTCCCGCCGTTCGGCAGGCGACGGTGGCATGGGGCCCACTCCAAACAACTGTAGTGCCATGCTGTCCCCCTCCCCCAATCATTCCTGCCCCCATGGTACTTTAAGGGGATTACTCTTCCCCAGAATATGACCTTCACTCAGGCTGGCTTTTGTTCATTTTCTCTCCACCACCTACATCCCCCTCCCCAGAGGCCTGGCCTCACTGGCCCTGCGCCCCCACCCCACCCCACCCCAACCCACTCGCTCAAACAACTGCAGGACCCAGGGACAACTACAGTCGTAAAGAACCCCAACAGGTCAATCGAAACAGGAGACGGCCATTTTAAACCTGACACCCGTCGCCTAATCACTTACTGCCGCGGCAACGGCTATCAGTAAAGAGCGGTCACGATTGTGATTACCGCAGGATAACGATCTCTCTCCCCGCGCGGCACCGGCTGTTTTATGTGCCGGCGAGCGGCAGGCCACGTAGCGCAGGTGAGTAACTCCCTTTAGCCCCCTGCCCTCGGCAAAGTAACCGGCGCTAATAAAACAAACAGCCCGCTTTAGAGCCCAATAGCACTTGTGGCTCTGGCTGTGTCTCGGTGATGGATAGAGCAGTATAAAAGGAGGAGAGTCCTGAGTGGCTGTGTGCCGTTCCGCTCCCCCCCCCCCCCCCCCCGTGGCAGGGGACATTCCAGAGTTCAGGACAGCTATGGTGACAGCTGGAGGGGGTGGATTTATTTTTTTCTTCTTCTTTATTTAATTCCTGGTAGGAGCTCGAGAAGGGAGTGGGACGGGAGGGAAAGAAAAGAGAGGGGGAATGGGGAGGGAACAGGAGGGGGGGGGGTAACGACGACACAATAAAGCAATGAGAAAGGCTTCCCTTGAGGGGCTCGGGCAATCGCGCGATGCCGAGGGGGATTAAGCGGGTGGCGGTAACCCTGAGAAATTGGCGGGCGTGGGCCCCGGGAGAAACGTAAGAATGGAGGACGAGCGCTTTAGAGAGCGAGCGGTCCCCGGAGGGAAGCCCTGGTGCTCGCCAGACACACTGCCAGCGATTTAGAGTAATGATCACAGGGAGGTCAACGCCTGACCCCTCTCCATCACTGCCTCGCTCGCTGGCCTCCTCTGCTTTTCTCCGGTAATAGCCTACATTAAAGCGTAGTCCATACGAGCCCATTTAAAAATGGCCACTCCCTGAGGACACTGTGCTACGCATAACCGCAGGCCCAACGCAGCCCACAGATACTCAACACCGTGTTCCTCACGTCCAACGTCCTGCAATACCGCGGCTATGTACATTCCGTGCCGCAACGTAGCCAGGCAGCAATTCAAAATGGCTGCCGCGCATCACCCAGGTGGGCGCCACACATTTTTGGCGGTTCGGCTGAGTTTGTAGAGTCCTTTGAGATCATGAGTGCTCTGTGAATGCGCGCCATCCATCACTCGATCGGGCGACCGCACTCAGGAGCCGCTGCAGCTCAGCGGGCGGATCTCAGAGTGTAACAGACGTTGTCATTCTCAATAAAGCGTGTGCCGTGACAAAGTCTGCATCCTCCTCAAACTGACAGAGGAGGTTGCAGCGGTAGGACGGGCCTACAAGTTGCGACTGAGGCTTTCAGAACTGAGGAAAAACAAAAATAAACCACATTTTTATATAACAGTTTGTAATATAACCTATTTTTCCCATCCCATTAATAATAAGAGCCAGCTGAAATGTAAGTGAGAGGGGTAGGGGGGAAAAAAACACACTGGCTAACTGTAAAATATTGAGTGGTTTTATTTCAAAAATTAACACCGGCTTCCGATGGTTACTGCATGTTTCATCAGAAGGAAGATGATTAAGGGCAATCACTGTGCAACGGCTCATAATTAATTAAAAGCAAGAAACTTTGATTCATCTCCTTCAGCAAACCTTTGTTTTGCTTCGCCCTCTGCAGATACCAGATACTTGTCCCACAGCTGGGACACAGAACCCCCCCCACCCTACGCAGCAGGTGCCTCGGCGTAATCCGCGTAAGGACGCCCAGGAAGCCTGAGATAAAATGAAAATCGTAACTGCCGTTCTCTGCTTTGATAAAAGATAAAAGTTCTGTAAAAAATCTTACGATGGCTGTGGAGGAATGATGAGTCATTAACTAGGCTTTGGACAGAAACGGGCACTCTAACTGGGCTTCAGACAGAAATAATTGCGCTGAAACGCATTAGATATTCCCAAACTCTGTTATGCATTAGATGTTCTCTAACTTTGTATGGTTTCATGTTCATGGATACAAAAGGCAACACTGACCTTTGCTCGTAAAAACCGTAATGAACCTGAACGTCCATGCTGCTGGCAAACCATGGCACCACACAACGGTGTGACATCGCCCCATGCGTTACTGCTGCCTCATGACGTTCTCCCAATGTTTTTGCAACATTGTACAGATGACAACATGCTGCAGCAACATCGGAGCAACGTTAAGAGGGCACTGTGCTGTATTATAGCTGGTTAAGGTGAACACTGTGGTCTTGCTCATTACAACTGAGAGAGACATGCAGGCAAGGTCTAGCTGTCCCCTGTAACAAAGCACTGGTAATGGTTTATAGGGTTATAATGGCGGCCAGACCCCAAACTAAATCTCTTGCCTGATCAAGTAGATTATGCATGACACATCACCTCTGTGTTGCCCTGATGTTGAAGCGACGTGTAGGGCACGTCACGTACCGGATCATCATCTCCATAACTGCTGGTACGATAAGGAGGGATTACAGTAGGAAATCACTCCACAGTCTGGGATATGGAGATATGTTTCAGATGATCACTTGACAATTTTCAGTATTCCCCCAGAGACAAGGCTACCAGTACAGTATATACCGTGCTTCTGTTTTCGGTCTGCCAATTTTCACAAAACAAATAGCAAATTATTTTTTAATAAACCACACAGTGAAAAGTGCAACTTCACACAAGAAGGCACAAATCACAATCAAACAATATAAGAGTCCCCCAGAAGCCCTTAGGCTGTCCGGGGCAGTGCTGAGCATGCCGGGCGGGTGATGAACAGACCGACGCCACTCTCCCCGCTCTGACCATCGCCCGCCGTCCACGGCTGACGAGGCCCAGCAGGTGTCACATGACACACTAGCTTAACACTCCACATAGCTAAAAATATCCGACCCTGACTGCAGACCTTGTGCTGCCAGTGTGACGGAGAGACCAGCCGTGCACCCCCCCCCCCAACCCCAACCGCAACCCCTCACCCGAAAACCTCCTACACACAAGATAGGCATGCTCCAGGTCATTCCAGAAGCCGAACGATGGAAAATCTCAACCGCGGTTAAATTGTTCCGCTTGGAAGGTTCTGGAAGGTACGGCGGTGAACGGACCCCGGTTTAGCCCAGATCAGAGTCGCTGTGAGCGGACGAGAGAGGGCAGCAGCCACACGGGCCAGGCCGGGGGCCTTGGCAGCAGGCCAGGTGAACAGACAGGCTGGCCGTCTTTCACCTGCCACAGTCCGGCGGGCGGCACCACAGGCCCCCTTGGAGGGATTTATATCCCAACAAACGAGCCCGTTACGGTTCTGAGCGCAGTACTGCAACAGCTCCCTAGGGGGCACCTGCACGCACACCTGAAACGGAGTGTGGAACGGCAGAAGGGAGGCGACAGGCTTGATTTGTTTAGACTTTAACGGATCTCCCAGGTACGGAGTGGCCGGGCTGGTGTTATTTTTTTTTTTTTGCGTTTGCTTATTTTCGCCTTTTTCAGACGGAGACAGACAGGGACGAAGGTCTGCTGTGGCGTGTCGGACGCGTGGCTGTCAGAATGGAAAAAGCAATATATCCAGCCTTCACCTCCAATCTGGGCTCCCCCCAGACTTCTGTCACCGGGCCCAGCACTGCCATCACAGGCCACGGCTCCCCCAGCGCATCCACGACTCCCGACCGACAGACTGCAAGCTCCATGCATCTCTTTCACTCTCACACACACACACACACACACACACACACATGCACACCCCCCCACACACACACACTCACATGCACACCCCCACACACACACAAACACACACACACACACACACACACCCCAAGCACACACACAAACACACACACACACACACACACACACACACACACACATGCACACCCCCCACACACACACACACTCACATGCACACCCCCACACACACACAAACACACACACACACACACACACACACACACATGCACACCCCCACACACACACAAACACACACACACACATGCACACACACACACACACACACAAAACACACACACACACACAAACACACATGAACACATACACACACACAAACACACACACACACACAAACACATACACGCCCATACACACACACACACACACACGCATGCCTGCATACACACACACAGACACACCCACATGCACACCCACACACACACACACAAACAAACACACATGCACGCCTATACACACACACAGGCATGCCTGCATACACACATAAAAACAGACAAGCACACGCGCAAAAGCACGCTCGCAACGTACACACGCAGGCTCGCACACACATTCACACAGGCTCGCACACACATTCACACACACACACAAACACACACACACACACACACACACACACACACACACACATTCACACAGGCGTGCACCCCTGCTCCTAGCTGCCCACATAGCTGCTCTGTTCTGACCTGTTCAGCTGTTGATGAAATGTTGTCGTTACTGCTCTCACTCGCCTGCATACTTGGCATACTGCTTGATCACTTTCAGGCACGGATCAGCTCCATTACCTGAGATGGGGGGGGGGGGGCACATTTCCACGCGGCACCACTGAGGGGCAGGGGGGCTCTGAACAACCCAGTGGGCATTGAGCCAACACCTCAGGTCTGATTACAGCCAGCAACAGACCCAGATCCCACGTAGACACCGATTGGCTGAGGCGGGACAGCCTCCGAACGGCACACACTTTGAGCCCCTGGGCTGGGTAAAGCATTTACAGCTTGCCCGAAAGCGGATAAATAAAACCGGCCCATCCGTTCCCTATCTGAGGCTGAGATCTGATATCTCCTTCCACAGCTCAGCCCGTCTCTGAGGAGCAGGGTAGGGAGTAATCAAAGGCGTTCGCCGCAGTGGGTTCTGGGAGGAGGAATCAAAGCCCTCCCACAGAACGGGCGGGAGAGGCTGGCACTCGAGCAGCGCCCGGCGCTGCGGATTTTTCTCTCCCGGCCGTTTGAAGTATCGGTAAACAGTGCCGCATCGCTAAGACCGAAGCCTCTCTTGTCTGGGGATTTTCCTGCATCTTCTGAAAAGTTATTTTTTTTTTTTTTTTTTTTTTTTTCGTTTACCCTCTCTACTTCTCTCGTTCTTCACCCTGCTCTCTCCCTCAACCTCTCCCTGCCTGTCGCTCGGGGCCTCCCCGCCTCGTTTCCGGCAGCAAGCGGCTCCCACTGTGGAGGGACCGAACAGGCCTATTTGGACTCAGCCCGGAGGGGCGAGCGCTTGTCATCCAAGCAAACAACCGCTCGCCTGGTGCAGAGAAAGGGGACGACCGGATAATCACTTTGGGTCAGGATGATGTTATAACGATGGTCACATCTAATTTGGTCAAATTCAATTTCACTACCGCCACTACTGCATAACGACTACCTCTCTCTCAATCACTCCATGACTATCATTCTCTCTCCCTCTTTCTCTCTCTCTCTCTCCCTCTCTCTCTCTCTCTCTCTCACACACACACACACCCTCTCTCTATATATCTCTTTATCACTCTCCCTCTCCCTCTCACTCTCTCTCTATATATCACTCTCCCTCTCCCTCTCCCTCTCACTCTCTCCGTGAAAAGCACCACGTCGTTGGCGATTAGCCCTGATTACCAGCGAAGTTAAATCACAGGAGAGAGACACTGAACACAAGGACAGCAGCACTCCATTAGCCCCCGCTACTCTTCTGGCTCTGAGTCAGGCCCCCGCTGTTGTCCCCGGCAGCCCGAAACCATGGAAACCAGAGGTCGGCATCGTTGCCCTGCACAGGACCTGGCACTGGCGGGTTCGTGCCAGTGGGAGGGCTGCACATTTCTCACCGAAGATTTTTTTCAGCCGTGAAATCTTGACTGACGTTTACGCGGACAAAATGAAAAACTCACTATTAAAGCACCGCTACACCGTTTCATTTCACCTATGTTATCCCCCGATTTGCTCTTTTGTTTCCTGCGTGCCTTGCCGTTCAATATCATTCCCCCTACAGTGCCTGTGGACTCCAGTTCAACAGCCCGGCCCGTAAGGTCATCAAAGGAAATGTCAAATTCAAGAACAGAATTTCTATTTCACTTCTAGAGGCTAGAACTGTAGAGCACTAAAAATGAAAAAGATATCTATTTCTTTGTAAGTTATAACCATTAATAGATGCCTAAAAAAACAAACATGTCAGGAGTTTTTGAGGCAGTCTCTGATAATGCTATAAGGGGGCCATTTGTCCTGGTGGCCTTCAGAAATGATCTTTCCGTTATTCTGTCTACCGGATCCTGTCTGACTGACAATAAAGCCGAAGGGGGGGGGTGAAAAAGACAGCCCGTCGACAGCTCCTCCTGTTCCCTGCCGATGGGGTTTAAAACTATGTGACTGGCATCCAGGCACACTGGTGTGTATGATCGGTGAGGAGAGTTTCATTTGCAGAAGTTCATCAGACGCATGTGGCTGGAGCCTCCCGTGCTTCTCCCCATGAAGCGATTACAGCGTTGATCACTGATGACGCCAGGGGGAGCACTGGACGGTGATTGGCTCATCGGCGAAAGCAATCGGCTAGGCCGCCGTGTGATCCTTCGCGGACGTTGTGGACGGGACGCCTCTCTGAGCCTGTGCCGCCTGTTCCCCTCGCCCCCTCGGCCAGGCCATGCCCCTGCGGGCGCTCCCTGCGCCCCGTTGCCAGAGGTCCCAGGTCCCAGGTGGGGCGTCTCACTAACAAACCCCCTGAGATGCGCCGCCTCGATAAGAGCAGGGCGTCTGCACGGCCAGGAGCCGCTGCGTCCCACTCACTCTCCCCCTCCATCTGCTGTAAACAAGGCTCGAAGCAAGCAGTAAGACTCAGTCTGTTCCACTTCGGAAGCCAAGAGCCCAATGCCAACTGAGAGGGGAAAACAAACGGGATAACGCGCTCCGACGCCGCGGTCTCATTCCTCGGATTAGGGACGAGAAACGGCGGAGGATCTCCGCTGATGCCCTTTCATAAGAAGCTGCCCCCCCCGGGTCTGTCCTTGACCTCTCCCTGGATCTGGAAGGAGTCGAGCTCCGGGTTGAGGACGCGGCGGGGCGCAGGCCCAGATGTCAGGGCCCAGCCTCCGTTGTCTCTGAAGCGGGACAGTGCCAGGCGCCGAGCAGGTGCTGCTGAGTTTAAATATAGACGCGTGCTAAGCGCCACTGCAGGCCCCCGTCCAAAGACTGGGGGATTGAGTTCGGATTGAGTAAACCCCCCTCGCACTCCTCCTCCTCCCACCCCAATTCTTTCAAATCTGATACCCCATATTCCCCCCTTGCAGTTTAATCAACTCCAAATCTGAGCGTCTTCCCACTGGCAGCTGTGAGCGACAAGCTGCCCATCTCATTGTTCCAAGTTATTTTCATAGCGACATGTTTATTCGTTTGGTTAGGAATTGTGTTATTTGATAAACTAATTACATACTAATAGAATACAATGTTTTTTTTCCCCCCTCTGTTAAATCTTTTTCACTGGCCACTGCAGTCATGTTTGTAGGGTCTAACTGACCTGAAATTCCCTCCCTCTCTCTCTCTCTCTCTCTCTCTCTCTCTCTCTCTCTCTCTCTCTCTCTCTCTCTCTCTCTCTCTCTCTCTCTCAGACACACACACGCACACGCACAAACCGACAGTGGGCGTGGGAGGAGTGACAGCACTGAGTGGCTCATTTTTCTGCCCTTGACCTTTGAAGGACAGCTTATATTTCATAATGAGATATTATTTGGATAGACAAAGTACATATTTCAAAACATACCCCTTTGTAAGAAAGTAATGAGCTTTGACGGTCAAGCCAGAATGGAACCCTCTCTTTTGGAACAATTGAGTCAGTCAGGAAGCTATTGGGTGCTGCACCATACCTTCCAATGTCACACACCTATTCGGTTTGGTTTGCTGATCAGTTGCTTGTATAGATTTCAGAACCAAGTTTTACACTAAAGAAACCAGTCACATGGAATCACATTCACAGAAATGCCATAGTGGCTAAGAAATCTTCTCATTTTTCTCTCGTCACAGAGGTATGCCCTCATTTTGCACTCAGTGAGCCGCTTGACACTTTTAGATCCACACAGCTGAGCCCATCGGGGCATTTTGCGTTCATCTACATTGCGTGTGCCGCTTCGGCCCAAAAGCACAGCCACCTTGTGTGATAGACAGTTCCCTGGTCTAGCTTCAAATGCTAGCGTGCGGCGCTCTGCTCCAATTTGTTCTCGATTGAGGTGGCGAGCTTCCATTACCCTGTCCGTACTACACTGCTGCCGTGAGTGCAGTCAAAGCTATCGATATGATCCCGTCTCATTCTCATCAATGTTGCGTCAGAATGCACCCACCCAACGCAGTTCCCTTTCACGATGGCAGGGGCTAAGCGTGCCCAATTGTGTGGAATAGATGTAATTAGAGGTGCGGTCTATTTAGGCACACGGTTATTTAGAGTCCACGATCCAGGCCTGGGAGAGTGCCTAGCCTCGGTAGTTGCTTTCGGCCCAAGGGTCTGACCCCTGGGTGAACGAGCTAAGGTTAGAAGTCTTGCATTCTGAACTGAACTTCTAATATTACCCACTATTACTATAATATTTTGCATGCCACTGAAATGTGCCAAAGGTGGGATCAACCACTGTAACATGCCAGGATATTTCTGTGATGGTGTTAAGTTATTTCAGAAATATACTGACAATGTTCTCATGTTTTCTACGTGCCGCAGAATAAACACACGAATGTGCCACAGCAGACCTTCATGAAGGGCCACTGTATAACAGATGCAATGGCTTTAGATATTTCTAAGATATTTCACTGTATATGCCAACAGAAATACACACCACTGTATAGGGCAACAGGGAGAAGTGTGCAATATATTAAATAGGGGCACTAAAAATAGCACCTTTCAAGCATTTAAAGTGGCTGGCTTAGTGCAGAACCTCCCAGAATGGCAATAATAGCATGTTAAACTGTCAGAGCGCTTCCTAAATTAAGCGGGAACTTTGCAGCGAGGTCTAAGAGTGTCAGGTGCTGTTTACACGAACACAAACATGGTTGCCTGGGCGTTTGAGTGTGCCCTAATCAGACATGTCAGAGACGCTTGGCTCTAATCTAAATGACCCGTCTCCCTTCATGAGGCCAAGGCCCTACCGCGTAATCCTCTCTTCCAGCTGCTCCGCTACATAAAAGGCTAGGGTTAATGCCCTGGGAAATGAACTACCAGCCTGTGAGGAACCCTGGATTTGACTAACTGTCTTTATCACATTACGGTGTTTACTTACTTAGCAGACACTCTTGTCCAGGGGTGAGTTATACAGCTTCCATTTGATATATTATTCACCTGTACAGGTGGATGTTTATGGTTATACGTCAGAGTCAATGTCTTGATTAAGGGTACATCATTATTTTTAACTGCCAAAATAAAGGAAACACTTCAGTAAAGTAGGGGTTCTGGCGGCTCCGTTATAGTGTGTGGTGCATTTTCCTAGTTCCGCTCAACCACTTACAGTTCAAGGTAAATTCAAATAAATACAAAGCTTCTATCCTGATGGGAGTGGTCTCTTCCAGGATGACAATGCCCCCCCTCCACAGGGCAGGAGTGGTCACTGAATGGTTTGATGAGCATGAAAATGATGTTAACCATGCACAATGGCCATCTTAGTCACT
The DNA here is from genome assembly GCA_029706075.1 of Aldrovandia affinis. Taxonomy (NCBI): domain Eukaryota; kingdom Metazoa; phylum Chordata; class Actinopteri; order Notacanthiformes; family Halosauridae; genus Aldrovandia; species Aldrovandia affinis. Next base: position 2,239,276 of record JAINUG010000107.1, on the reverse strand, counting down.
AGATCTTAACCACATTGAACACTTATGGGAGATTCTGGAGCAGTGCCTGAGAGTGTTTTCCACCACCATCAACAAAATACCAAATGTATTCGTTGTGGAAGAATGGTGTTGCAGCCCTTTGCGGTCAGAGGTTTTTCATTGTGGTACAGTTAATAACCTCACTTTGAGAGTATTAAACCGTGCTTCGGATATGTTCTTTTCTTCCCTTTCTAGAACAGTGGTCCCCCATTCCAGAGAGACCCTGCACCCCCACGATTTATAAAGTTCCCAGAACACTGCCACCATACGCCACTACTGAAATTGGCACCGCCTGCGATGAACCTCCACACCTCAGCCATTAAGTCAAAACTGCCGAGTGTCTGTCTCTAACAAGGCAAGTGGGGGTGCTTTAAAAATTCAAAGGACCGGCAAAGCACAGAGCCAGCAGAACGCGACTGGGAGCCGCACACAATCGAACGGCCGGGCCGGCCGGAGCAATTGAACTGTGTGTACAGATGCAGCGGCGCTTGAAAGGATCTCTCCGCCGGAAAGAACACCTGAACGAAGCTGTCCGCTTGCCAGGCGCTCAGGCAACAGGCAAGGCACAAATTAGTTTTCTTCTGCTTGATTGAGGATGAAAGAGATCGCGTTAAGGACGAGACGCAGAGGGTAATGTTTCGGTCGCTCCTCTTCCGGATTCCCGTACGGCGAATGCAATATCCATCAGAGGCAATCAGCTCCCAGATACGTCTGCGGGCCCGCTTTGTCACGGCCTCGCGCCTTCCTCATCGTGGATCATCGCTAAATGATTCAAAGAATCCCGATATCAGTTTAATGAACCGCTCATAAACAATACAGGGCTTCTGTTTGCTTCTGCGCCCCCCTTGAAAGAATGTTGTCTGCGCTCAGGAGGGCGCACCGTTCATCAATATTCCCCCTTTTGATGAACCGTTTCTTCTTTTCTCTGTGCGGCTGCCTCTCTCGCAACCCAGAGTTTTCAGAGCACGCCGTGTCTGCATTTGTCCATAGCTTCAATAAAAACGCATATTTTTCTTTTGTGAATTTTGGTAGAAATTGAGCATTGGCATTTAATAGTGAGTTTAAGTTGAGGGTAATTGTTGCTCGAATCTAGGCCATTGTGTAATTTTAAATGAATTCTTTGTAATAAATGAAATGCACTACTGTTTAAATACACTGCCCAGGGCTGCCGTGGCAGTGGTCTGGATTAAACATACCACCTTCTGGCCACAAATCAATTTCACTAAAGCTTGTATTATGCGTAGTTTACAAAAGCCTCATATCTTGCAAGACTAATGAAATTCAGACAAGATGTATGTTTATATGGCTAATAAAAAAAAAAATAATAATAATAACAGTTTTTTATGTTTCTTGAAATTGGTGGCAGCACTGAGGCTAGCTCAGTTTGGGCTTTACTGAGGTATAGCTCTGCCTGCCAGTAGCAGCTGATGAAAGACACGCAGAACCTGCAGTGGGTCAGTTCTGCAGTGGGTGTGGGGCTAAGAGCTTTCTCAAACATTAGCCTTATTGCCAGTTGTCTTTGTATGTGTGTCATGATTCCTGACACAAAAACAGGCCCCGAAATACTACACACTACATCTACCCTGAACCCAAGCCTCACGAAGCGAAGCCATTTCCCTATAAAGCTCGCCTCCCACCCCACACACCCCCCCCCCCCCCCCTCGCCCCGAATACCCCCACCCTCGCCTCTCCAATACAATTTGGTGTGAAATTCGATAATAAAAATCTCATTGCTTATAATTATTTATTTCCCAGTATTGACTTCCATTTCGCCGTGCTGGTTCGCAGTTCATTAAAACCCAGTAGAGTTTGAAATTGGTCAATATATTTAACAAATGACCTCCACAGAACGCTCGCTTGCCACCTCAGCAACTTCCTGATGGCCCATTTAGTTTAGTGGGGAACGGTGGTGACAATAATGCACCCCCTCCCCCACCAACCACCCCAGCCCACCCTTCCTGCACCCTGAACCACCAGCACCCCCTCTCCGCTTTTATAATATAAAACAAAGAAATTACATGGAGGAACACGCATTAATCAATCTTGGCAGACCGCAGGGTACAAACGTGGTAATTTAGGGCCTTGCGTTTGCGTCATGTCAAACGGGCAAAAAACGCAACAGATGAAACGTCACAACTGTCATTCACAGCATTGGCTCGGGGCTGTCCATTTGTAAATAATCAGCAAACCATACGACAGACTTGTAGCCATTGGAATGGCAGCTACGAGCCAGACGGCACCTACGGCTGTGGTCCAAAGCGTCATTGGTTGTATGTTAACAGCTCCTGACGGAACGCAGAAACAGGGTCACAGAAGCGCAGGCTAACTTCCAGGGCCTGGGCCACATCGGCTGGGCGCCGGTGGCCAAAAGTGGATTTGCCATCTCCCTCTCCGTCTCCTGTAGGGTCACCGCCATCCTCCCTGATCTGTGACAGGTGGGTCAGGGAGGGGGACCAGAGGCCTGGGGGGACCAGAGGCCTCCTCCACCGGATGAGTTTGGGGCGGGTTCAGACGTTAAGCGTCAAATATTAAGATTTTATCTGGACCTCCAGTGACTTGTGGCAATGACTCAGTAACAGGCTTCTAAATGTATGACCAGTTTGCACCGCAAGTATTCATCGTGACCTCCCGTGTCTCCCTCCTCTGCCGCGGCAGGCTTAGAGAGGCTCCAGCATCACGCAGTCTTCTGTACACAACGAACAGCCAGCGCATTGTTGGACAAGGTGAGTAATAACGTGCGTGACATTTTCGCACAGCTGTCTGGACTTAAACCCTCTCCTCTCAGCTAAATGAAAGGCATTTTTTCGCTGCAGAAGAACACGCAGTGCTCTATAAACAGCCGCCTTTGTTGTCCCCCCCCCCCGGCGCAAGCCCCTGGGGGCCGCGACGTTTTAGCGGAACTGCGCGAGCCGGGAGAATTGAATGTCCTGGCTGGGGGCCGCTCTCCCGAAACGCTATGGCCGAAGGTCGCACGCTCGAGCGCGGAAGTTCACAAGAGAACCGCGCGCCAGCCTCGTTGACGCCTGGCACGTCCCGCGAAAAAGAGGGGCGAGCTCCCCTTGTGACAGGTCGCACCGCAACTCCCAGCCGTGTGAGGCCATGACCCCCCGCCCACCACCCAATTCACCTGAACGTGGGATCAAGCTCTCAGCCATGCCCGCGGGAAGCCTGCATCAGGTCAAAACACAGTCGACACCCTGATATACACATGCATATTTGTGTGCGACACGCAGGCTGTCACAACACGCCGACCGTGGTGACATTGACATGGCACGCAGGAACTCAGGGCCATGGGCTTCGGGCAGTCTGGAATTTAAAGGCCGTGTGGGCTAATTCGGCGGGTGGAGCTGTGATCTACGTCCTTCCGTACGCACGGAAGCTCCCGTCTGCCTTCGTCACACAGCACGGGCTCTGCTTCAGTCTCAAACCAGGTGAGGGGAGCACTCTGGGTGACAGGTTTATGTGCCTCGCAGGAGGAGGAGAGAGGAGGAGGAGGGGGAGCGCCAGCTCATCGAGATTCTGCCAATCAGCTGGTGAAGAAGGACACCGGGGCGGATGAGCATGCCGGCCAGGGACACCGGCAGGAGGTCAAGTCACCGTGAGGGCATCCATCACCATGGTAACGCACACCTGGGGAGGTTGGCCAGCGCTTGTGCCTTTTTACGGCTATCGATCGGTGGTCTCCCGGCGCCCCCTGAGTCAAGCTCTCGGCTGTGCCCTGCAAGGTGACCTCCTTCCTTTGCACAGAGGACGAGCTACAAAAGAAATCGAAAAGCCATCTGTATGAAATGGCCCCTGACACATCACCAACCACCACCACCACCAGCGCCCCTCCCCCCACTTCCTGGACCCTGTGGTCAAATCGCACAGCTCCCGCCAGCGGTGTGAAAACAACTCACTGACTAAACTCAATTACCTGACGCATTTATCTCGCCTGGTCTGCTTCTTCCCACAGACGGGGCGTAAATCTCTGCCCCGGGTCAATAATCCATTCCTGGGGTCTTCCGTGGGCCCTCTATTGTTATGAACCCGCAGCCGAACAAAACAGGAGCGGACCGGGGGCCCGCGGCCATCCGTCTTGTTAATGGCCCAGTCACAGGCCATAATGAGATGTAATGCAGCAGCGGCCCACGTAAAAGGAGAATAAACGCAGCGGCGCCGAGGAAGGGGAAGCCCATCGCATTGAGGCTAACAACGGAGAATAATAGCGGACGTTAGCGGTCAGCTCCCTGTTTCCATGCGTGACTCATGGCAACGCGGTTCAGACAGCCGGTGGGCGGGTTCCGCTCAGCCATGGGGGGATTACGGACTCTCTTTTGGGGTGCAGCATCGCATGAACAAAAATGTCACATTCGCTCATAATTGCTCTGCGAAGCATCTTGCGGCTTAACTTCTTTTTTTGTTTTGTTTTCTCATCGCTGGCAAGTGAAGGTAATTAACTGTGGCGCTGGGGTTCACACGTCCCCCTGCATTCCTGCCTGGGGACAGGAGAGGGGACGGGAATAATGAGCTCTGTTAAGAAGGGGCACAAGGGGGGATCAGCGTTTCCAACCCGCTCGGACCTGGTGTACCCACCCACGAACGACAAGCGGCCACAGCCTTGCCCCGGCGGCTCGCTGAGGCTCTGGGCCCGCACGCTGAAACGTAATCCCAGCTGGCCGGCTTTAAAGAAAAGAACGCTATGTGCGCCTCCTTATCACAACAATGCAAGCCACCACAGTCTCAGCGCTCCTGTTTCCATCGGCCGCGGGGTATTGAGACGGACATAGATACGACTGGTGGGGGCGGGGAAGACGAATGCGTTATTGATAGTTTGCAGGAAAAAGATCTGAGCCCAAGTGTGGTGGAGAAAACAAATTTTGCGTCGGCTTCGAAGTCAAATAAAAGAAGAAGAGGAATTATAAGAAGAAGGAGAATAAGAAGGTGCAGTGGAGATCGCGGTCGCTATGCCCGGACGTTTCGGAGGGCTCACAAGCCGAGAAGTTATCGCCTGCTTCCCACTCTAGCGCTGGCTATTTCAGGCTCTCTCTGTGCATTAATCAACAAAGGTCCTCTGCTATTTCGAGGCATTGGGGGGAGAGGAGGAGGAGGAGGGGGGATCGGGGTGGATTCCTCGCCCCTCAGGATTGCGGAGCGCGTGCTGCGTCTCCCGGGGGAACGATGTGATGGGCCCGACAGCTGGGGTTGAGTCGAGGGGTACGCCGCGGGTGACGCTGAGCCGAGCCGGGATTTCATACGTGCCTGCGTGCCTGAGCCCAAAACAGTCACCCGCCCCCCTTCCCGAATACTGGATCTTTAATACCCCCAAATACCCCCCTCATACAGCCCCGCGTTCCTCTCTTAGTGGGTCTGAGGAACGCCGCGACCCCTTTGGCTCTATCTGCTGCAGGGGTAGGCAATCTCCCCTCCTCAAGGGTCGGGAGTGCTTCAGGTCTTTACTGATTATCAAAGAACTTTGACCTACAATCACAATCAATTTAAATGTAGGCCCCTGAATGGCTCTGTAGACAGAGGCCCTGTCCACAAACACAGACGTGGCCCTGTGACCTCGGCATTGCAGTTGTAAGCCTGGGCTATGTCATTAGCTAACTATGACTACACTGTAGGAGTTCACAGCTGCAGGGCAAAATTGGCTTGGCTCCACCAGGGGTAGCGTGGGTTCGAGTTTAACCAGGGTGCTTCGCGTTACTGCTGCATCAGTTCCTCTAAACGATTGGCAGGCGTCCTAATGGGGACAGCTGTCTACGAACAGCGCTGGCTCCCCTGTAGAACTGTGTGGCCCGTAGCGTTGAAAGCGGGCCCTCGCGGGAGAGTGGAAGAGTGAACGTGCGTCAGCTGCAGCGCTCCTAGTACAGCCGTGACTGTGAAAAAACGGAAATTCAAAAACGAAAAAAAAACCCTTCCGTGAAAACTTAGATTGAGCTACATTTACATTGATCCCCATTGATTTAGTTTTTTGCAATAACTGTTGCGGCAACATCAACCACCAATTCGCCCACGAGCTATTTATTGACGTGAAAATAGTTAGAAGCAGATCGTTACCACCTAAGTCAAAGTGAAAATCCTTCCAGCTTTCCAGCTCCGGAGCAGAGGCAGTGCCTCCTGTTGTTCGACAAGCGGTGACAGACACAGGGGCCCCCGACGGAAGGCCGGAGGCGATACAACTTCCTCACGCCCCGTGGATAAATCCCCCCCCGGCCTTCGTGCTGAAGGGCCATCGCTGCCCTGCCCGCTCTCTCCCCAGGCGGAGCCGAAAGGCGGGGCTCCCAGATTCTGCCGCTTTCGATGGGAGTTCGGCTCCGCTGCTCACCGGTGAATGCTCCCATTGTGAGCCCTGCCCTCCTCCGCTCCAGCCAAGCCCAGCCTCTCGTCTCACACCGCTTTGGGAATTCACCGGGCGGGTCAGGGGAGAGGCTCCTGGCCCTGTATCAGTGGAGCACCTCCCTCTCTGGCCTGCTGGCCGCTCGCACCCCTCTGCCAGGCTGGGGTGGGCACGCTCGCCCATCTCACTGGTTTCCAGAGGTTCAGTCCCACAACTCCCTCCTCTCGACTCGCGAAAGCCGAGCCGTGCCAAAAGCACACAGCGCAGCGCGATAACTCAAGCACAAGTTATGTCACGCACTTCA